>JAFHBV010000013.1:0-187521 GCA_019022785.1 Pseudomonodictys pantanalensis
GGGGTGTCGTTGTAGGACGATGACCGGGGAATACTTCGGCGGCCGGCACATATCTTCTTGTCGCGCTTCCCGTACTTGAAAATGCGTTCTTGATCGTCGAGGGTATCGTTCTTGATGGTTGCTTGGACAATGTCTATGAACGTTTTGCGCAAGAGTGGGATACTGTGCGTTGTAAGATTGTTGTCTATGGACCGTGCCTCCGAGATTTGGTGTTCTTACGCAATTTTGTCGCTGCCATAGCAGTCAGGTTCCAGGTAATTCTTTTCTGGCATCCTGTAACCACCAGGCTTGGGTTGGCACCGGGCAGGTATACCCTTCGACTCCACCATCCTGCTGTTGATCCACCAGACTGGGTCGACCCAGCCGGGAAATTCGACATATTCCAAAGAGAAGGAGCTAGAAATGTTGAGTGTCTTCTGTGGCAATGAAGGCGTTGGCGTCGGCGTCGGAGTAGTATCCGGCACTGGGTCGTCAATTTCCTTTAAGTAGACAATGTAATTATTGAAGGCCTCCGCACGGGCTTTCTTGCTCCAGCCTGCCTGTCTGGCTTGTTTGACGGCTATATTGCAGTAGTCGATCGTGATCTCCGGTGCCGCGCAGTAGTTTTTCAACTGAGTGCAGATGAAATCATGGATGGGTGCGATATCCGCTGTCGGCTCATGATTGAACTGCGCTCGGTTCGCGGGAAAGTATCCCATGTTGTCCAAGTAGGCTATCTGTTCGATACTCGGTGAACTGCATCAGATGGCGCACGATACGTTCTGAAGACCCTCGATACGTACCGTAGGGTTCTCGCATTTCCCGTAATCCATCTTCTTCACAGCCCGAGGAAGAATACTCGAAAAGGCGCCAGAGAATAACAGTGATACGGCCAGGATAGAAAAAATGGAACCCATTTTGAGAAAGAAAAGTAAGAACGATGGAACAGAAAGAAAAGACGGGGGAATAAACAAGGAGTGGTGAGTGTTTTTTGGTCGTGTACCTTCATTTACTGTGACTTTATATATTCGACCGTTGCAAGCATTGATTGACACGGAGTACGTATACAGCGTGCACACCGTATGGCCGGGGCAGTTGATCCGCACTCAGCTACACGATCTGCTCCGTGGCTGCTCCGCGACGACCGTTATTCCGGGCCACACCTGTGGCTAAGGAAAGCTGGGGCTGTGTATACACCAATGTTCTCTTCCGTGTCGCCCAATCTGGTTAAGTATATCAAAGATACGATGGCCGGCAATTTTAGTTGCAGTCTTGGCTCTCCGCGAAGCGCGGCTGAGGCTCTTCGGCTGCATCCGAGAAGACAACCGCCAGCTGAAGCAGTCCTTGACCGCCAGGCTGCACGCCCAACGTGTGATGTCACTTCGCCGATTGTCGAGTCCCGCGTTGCAGTGTGGAGCTCTGGTCATGGAAAGCACCTCGGAGCCCCCGTGGCAAACCGCTTTCATGAGCGCAACAATACCGCTAGATTCTCAAGAACAACTGCGCACGTTGCCGTCTCGAAGGCCAACATGCGGGCATTTCGCCTCAAGCAAGAAAACGTGCATCATGCTCGGATTCTTCCTTATGATAACCTGGAGGAGGGGTCATGCCCAGGTTAGACTTCAGGAGGTCCAATATAATGGGTGACGAGGGTAGGCGAATGCGGCGCATAACTTTGCAAGTGATGAACGACTTCGCGCAAACGGAGGTCTGAAGTGTCTGGATAGATTGGTGGTGATGACGCGCGTGAAAAGCCTAGAGCGAGCTCCGAAAACCGAGGGGTCTTAGGATGATTCAGCATGCGCTAGTCTACACTGAGGATACGCGACGTGCAACCTTCTTGATTGAGCAAGCTTCGAAACTGTTGACCATCCCGCGTTTTTGCGGCTACCGTTCAGTGCTTGGCGTTCCCGCTGAAGCTCTCTAACACAAAAACACTGGGAACCTCAACCTCATCGGTTAGACGCGGATGCCCAAAACCGAGCTGTGTTCGACGATTTGGAGAGGTTGCCCAAACAGGAAGGGCACTGTGGTGAATGGTCACCCCATTTACCCCCAAACTAGCTTTTTCCACAGCCCGTTCGATTACAATCTCAGACTCCATGGCTTTATATCATGTACATGATTCGTCAATATTTCACAATGTCCCTAATGGATAAGCCGTTGTATTTACATTCCCACTCGCCGGCCTCACGACCGGAACCTCACTGTAGCTCTTTACCTCGACCTCCTTTGCCCACATCGGACTCCTCCTTACGTGGCCCATCTGCTCCATCGCATATCCCAAGCCCAACAATTTCTCATCCTCCCAAGGTCTGCCTAGAATCTCCATCCCAATGGGCACACCAACGGGCGCCTCATCTGTTGCATTCGAGAACCCTACTGGCACTGTGACTACGGGGCTGCCCGTCAATGCGGCTAGGATCCCGTTGCGACCGGATTGCGATGGCGAACCGATCTTTACGACGAGGTTCTTCTGCTCCGGGTAGATAATAGCGTCGAGGTTGTTAGATGCGAATGTTGCCTGCAATGCCAGGGTGAGGTTACGAATACCAACTTGTCTCGTATCGTATGTTGCATTGCTGGTGGAGGAGATGAGTGCTGTGTTGACGTATTCGTATTGGCTAGGAATGACGAGAAATTCCCCTTGTGAGCCGTTACCTGCTTTCAGGGAATACAGATCCGTGAGCGTGGATGGGTGTTCACCGGACAGGGATGGCCGTTGTAGGTATGCGTCCATGAGTTCGCGGTATTCGAAGCGCTGGACGTCGTAGGCGGCTTGGATGGCAGTTGCGTTGTAGATCGTCTCGTTGATGGGTACGAGTGTTGCGCCTGCAGCTGAGAGCTTGGCCATGTAAGCGTCCATGACAGAGTTTACGGGGGTTACCTCTGGGGACGAGGTGCGATTGAAGAAGCCGCTTAGCACCCCGAGACGGACACCTTGGAGACTTGTGGAAGTCAGTGAGGTGGCATAGTCCACGTTTCTTTGGAAAGAGGGAACCAGTGCAGTCGCGTTGTCAGCTGCATCGTAGCCCGTAGATGCCATAACTGTCAGCGCGACTGCGACATCCTTGATTGATCGAGCGATGGGACCGATTGAGTCATGGGTGTACGAGATCGGAATGATGCCAGTACGAGTCACCAAGCCACGGGTAGGTCGAATGCTGCAAAGGGAGTTCGCCGACGCAGGGCTCCGCAGCGAGTTCACAGTATCCGTGCCAGTGCCAAAGACGCAGAAGGAAGATGCAACGGCCGCGCCAGTCCCTCCAGAACTTCCCCCGGGAGTACGCGTCGAGTCATACGGATTGATCGTCTGTCCACCCAGCGAAGACACGCTCAACCCTTCTAAAGCCAATTCATGAAGATTCGTCTTTCCCAGAATAATTGCTCCCGCATTCTTCAGTGCCGCCACGCTTGGTGCATCTTCAGTGGGCTGTGATTGTGCCAGAGCAAGATTCCCGCCAGTCGTTGGCATATCTGCCGTGTCGTAGTTGTCCTTTAGCAGAACAGGAACGCAGAACAATGGCCCGGTAGCGTTTCCGGTAGCGAGCGATGCGTCCATGTTATCAGCGATAGATAAAGCATCCGAATTGAGCGTGATGATGGCATTAGTCCGGTTGTTGTAGGCTTCAATTCGTCCAAGGAAAGCCGAGACAACATCTCGACATGTTGACAAGCGAGAATATACCGCGTGGTGAACGGAGTCGATTGTGGCTTCGCGTGCATCGAAAGGCATCGTCTGGGCGAATATGGATGTGCTGAGCAGCAGCCCAACGGCTAATGGGGATGAAGTCTTCACCATCCTGTCCATACACTAAGTAACCGATCGATGAGAAGAGAAGGGTGGAAACGTTACCACCGGCGAAGACGTCGCAAGATCTTATACGTAAAGTAAGCGTGCCCAGGTACATGTCCATCATCACCTCATCATGGACTTGACGATAAATCTATTGTCAAAACTTTCAATCAGTACAATCGTAAGCCACTCTTGGTCAGCTTCGTTGATAATAAACGTGGTGTAGTTAGGCCTTATCACGGAAGCTGTTGCCGATCTTCGGAATGACGTTGATGCCGCGGACGTCATACACCTGCCTGATATTGACTAGTCTGACACGAGACTGAACGCTCGGGAGCTAGAATTGTAGCCGAATCCTCTCGTATGAACTTCTCCCCACTTCAGCTTTGCGCTAATGCGTGGCCTTGCGATAGTACAAAGCTCTTCGTGATTTTCCATCCATCCTGCAAGTTTGCGTGCGTATTCTTCCTGTCGCCTTCGACAAATCACCAAGTTTCAGGGCCAAAAGTCTCGCCTTTGGCAACCGTCTTTCGTACGCTACAGTAATGTCAGCATGTCAATCTTAACGTGGCCGCAAGTGAGCTTACGCAGTGTTCAAGTAGTCCTGCATGAGTTAGCAACGTCCATCTCAAGCTCTTCTTCGGGCGACTTACCACAGTCTCATACGGCTTGAGATTCCCCCACCATTGAGGAATGGTATAGTCTTTGAACGTAATAGCGAAGAAAATGACCACGGTAGAGAGTATAAGCCCGGTATCCAGACCCGCCGCTGTGATGTAGTTGTACTTGTGCCACCAACCATGCCACCTGCGCATGATCCAGTAGTTGAAGATGAGCCCAAAGATTGCCCAAGATGAGAAGCTTAAAGGTGTCGCCGGAGGTAGCCAAGCCATTGCACCCAGCATAACCGGTGCGTTGAGGTACCGAAGAAAGGACCTCGGTGCCGCGCGCATCAAGAAGAAGAAGATTATCGGAAGCGCCGCACCAATCAGCCAGTAGTAATGAATTGCGGAATAGATAGACCCAGGTCCGAACATGCGTTGAGGTCCGATGACTCCCCAAGTGATACTGGAGGAGAAGAAAGCGTGACCGTTCGGGCAAGTGAAGTGTCCTTTCTGGAGAGGAGCGCAGCAGTCTGGAATATTTCCTAGTGTCCAATTCATCACGGCGATTTGGACGAAGGAAGCCCAGATGGTAGCTACGACTTGCGCCGTGAAGGCCGTTTTAGGAGGGATTTTGGTATAGTGAGCCAATTTGAGATCGGCGGAAAAGAGCTGTGCTTGGCCAAGAGTGATTGTGCTATAAACTTTAAATAGCATGACACCGATGGGCTTTCCAGGAATCATGTATCCTGCAAGGAAGGGCGAGATGACGTTGAGCGACAGCATAATGTTAGTCATTCCGTATACTTGGAATTGGTGGTTAGTTTTTTATCCCAAGTTGTAGTGTCGGAAAACTTACTCATGCAAGTAGGTATGACGAAGACGAGTGCAACTGCAAGGGAGACGAAGTATGCCCACCACGGTAGCTGTGAATCATACGCTAGCACCGTGGCAAGACCAAAGGCAACGGACACAAGAAGAAGCACACCGTACCACCAATCTGGACAAGGTGCGTATTTCTTCATCAGCTTCATATGAATATCGGGCTCCTGATTACGTGCGGCCTTGTACCTGTACAAGATCTCCTTGCGGTGGTAGACGATGGCGTGGACAATGACAGCGGTAAGAGCGGCGAAGCTTAGGCCATAGTTGATTGCGAATGTGGGGGCGAGGAACATGGGCGAGTAAGCCTTGTACTTCGTGAGGTCGAAAGAGTAGTTTGAGCCAAGAATATTAGAAACATTATAGGGAGCTTGGGTATTGTCGAAGGTTGTCGATGTATTGATGGGAAGGTAGTCCCCGTACCAAGAGTTGGTGAAGGAAATGCCAAGTGTTGTGATGATGACGAAAATGATGAGCCCCACAAGAGTGTTGATGTGGGCATGCGCTGGCGCGAGAAGTGGATCCTGCAGGTAGCTTGACACATATGTCCAGTCAAATGTCAATGGTATCAGAGACAACCCGGTGAATCCGCCGAATAGCTGGTTTAGCACAACGTTGTTGGGTTTGATCCTTTTCCTGCGTCAGATTTCAAGGGTGGTCGGTGGTGATTCGGATGCTCACCAAGTTATGAAGGCGAAAACACTAAGACCTTGCCATATGACTGCCGGAAACCTATGATGGGGTTCATATCAGTTGGGGGTCACAATGGCGAGTTCAAGGACGTACCAGTAGTACAGGAACATGCCAGTGCAAACGTAGCCATAGAATCGAGTGCGCGAGATTCTCCATCCGTTGGCATCATTGTGGGTTGGGCTGGGATCATGAAGAGCATGCAGCAATGCAGAGTTTGCGAATTGGTTCGGCCACATCAGAGCTGCCGGCCATACCTGTTGCCGATCAGTATTGCACAGATCTGCTTGGCATGCATCCACGTACCAGGAAACGACGAAAGAGGCCTGCAATAGCAATGCCGATCACTAACAACATGTAAGTCAGAAATGAGCAATGCATAGTCTTGACGACATACCCTGTGAGCTCATCGTGAACAACAGCTGGAAACCCCAAGACATTTGGAGATTGTAGAAAGGCTTGCCAAGCAGAGCAAGAAGAGCATCTGTCGAGTAAGCATAATTGATGGAGATGCCGGCCATGAGCTGCACGAAACTTAGCTAGCGGATTTTGCAAGACGGAGAAACCATACCGTTATCACCGAATGCTCTTTGATGTTAAATGGTCCCGTATTGAAGGTCCAACGCAGCCCAAAAAGACTGAACTGTCTCGTGGGAACAATTCGAGCCCATACCGCTCCACAAGGATAAGCGAGCCTAAAGTTTTTTTTTCTTAGTGAGTTTCCATCCTGAACCTCTGATTCTACTTACAGTAGAACCACAATGTTCGGAAAGTTGATGGCAGGTGATCGCATGGATAAAAACATGTTCAGCCCTGACGCGACCGTGACGAACAGCATACCAAGGATCCATGCTCGGACGGTGTTTGCGGGCTCACCGCCGTCAGTATTCTTGACCGCAGCCCTGACTTCTTCGTAGGGCGAGTCCTCTACAAAATCTGCTTGGGCTTTCTTGATGGCTTCGGGATCTCCATCGCGCGTTGCTGCCAGTAGTTCGTCGACCTTATCCTGGGGTAAGTTTGGATCCCATTGATGGGTCTTCTCCGTCAGATGAACTGGCTCCGCTTCGGTCGAAGTGCTTGTCGTGACGCCTTTGTCGTCTAGCCCGCTCATTTTGGAATTGAGTTGTAGGAACCGTGAAGTAAGCGGGGTCCCGCACGAGGCTTTTGTGTTGCCTTGAAACCGTCGGTTATCTCTCACCGAGAGTGGCGTTTGCAATGATGCCAAAGTCGAGTGATCTTTACGGGACCCGAGCAGTGAAGGTAAGAGAAGGAAGCGCCACTGGCGTGGCCCAGGATGAGGATAAGAAGATAGGATTCATGATTGAAGACGCACGGAGCCGTCGATAATCCATGCCAACTCATTGGGATCAACCAAATGAGGGGATCTCGCTAGACCGGAAAAGGGAGGCAACACTTAACGGATATGCATCCTTGCCCACAAAACAGGGCCGACTGGTGATAAAGTCTTATATCCCTTGTCGTACCCACACACCAGCGCTATTCGTATCCATTATTGCTAACCTATGCGGTACACAACCGCGCACCGGCTACTGCCTCCGAAAGACGGCGAAGGATTTAGCGGGCCGACCTAACATCGTCTGGGAAGCGGACAGGAGCTGATCCGGAGAGATTGACGAGGGTTATCAGGAGCGGCAGAGCGAAGATCGCGCGACGGTGATCTGGCTGTCGTAAGCTGTCGTGAGGGTTACAGTGCAGCAGCGAGTGGCTAATCACTCCTACCGCGCCTCCACGGTGCATTGGACGTTATGAGTGGCCAAGACTCGGGCGTGTACCACATGAAGAACACTCCCACAATGACGTGTGGCTCGGCGATAGCCGTATTCAGACACGGTCTGTATCTAGGACTTCGAGCGTATATGCGACAGGCAGGTACCACCGCCGGTTATTCACGTCGCAGGCCATGATCTCCAATTTGAAGGTCAAAGGGTTCCACAGCCAAGTCTCTATTTTCTTCCACGTATCACCAATGTCGGCATATCGCGCATCGTGGGAGTGGGAGGGCTCGAATGGAATGCGCATCCGAAGGAAAGCGTGCAGGCGGTAGCTAGACGACCTACGACCTATGCGTATTAGCAAATGCGATGAGAATGGCATCGGTCCATACGCACGATACAGCAATGACCCTCCGACGAAATGGTACGAGGAAGATTTCTCGAGCGAGGTTGCGGTGTCGTCGTAGAGCTGGGCCTCCGCGACCGCATCACCAGCGACCCTCCGTAAGCACAGACTGCTTATGTAACGCAAAAGGCTTTCCCACTCCAACCCTCACGCTCCTGGCCATCACCGCTTTGCAACCAGCCACCCCCAGGCCGTCACCGCCATCACCCACACGCAGGTGCCACTCGTCGAAACTCCGGATCATGATGGATCCGATGGTGAAAACATCCCCGCAACTACCTCGTTTACGCGTGAAACCCATGCTGCGACACAAAACACGCCCAAAGGAGAAAGGTCGGAACCCAGCACAACGCTTTTCTTGCCTCACACGCTTCAAGATTTCCAATTGCCCGCACAAGCGACTGCCTCGGCTTAGTTGCGATGCGTTTCTTCAAATCTGCAGACAGAATCAAGTTTCACTCCAAAGCCAGTGCTTGCTGAAACCGCGCTCCTCCTGTGTCGCTGCTCCTCGTGACTGACCTCTGAGGGTTTGGTTTGAATTCGCAGAAACACAGGGAGAGCATGGGATTTGATTGCGAAGAAACACGCAGAGGCGTTGAGATTTGATATTGGAGAAACGCGAGGGTGCTATTCTAAGAATACTCAAATCTGAAGATCGATTGTTGACCTCACCAAACAGGTTTCGGTCAACGACGGCGATGACATCCACGAACGGGACTCTCCCAGCTCATGTGCGCCGCATGTCGGTCGCTAGTACAGCATGAGGGTCTCAGCAGCCATTCACATCGTTTGAGTCGACTATTAAGCTTCCCCGATCTGCCGGCCGTATGAAGCTTGGGCAGCTTCAGGCTTCAGGCTGGGGTTGCACGGGGCACACCCGGGCATAGCACAGTGTTTCTTCAGTCACCGAGCATCTCGTCTATCCTCGGTTTCAAACGCACTTGGCAATTCTATTCTCGGCCATCACTCTGCTCTCTGCAGTTTCACGATAGTTGCCATTCACGTTACAGCTTGCACCCGATATCCGCAAACATGGTGCCTTCATGTTTGATCAAGTCAGCAGGGCACTGCCACAAACCTCCGAACGCATTGCACGAAGATGTTCTGCTTGCTTCAATCACGTTTCGTCACCTGCCCAGGGAACCAAACAAACGGTCTGGCCTGACGTTTGTGACTGAGGGAAGCCTCATCAGGAAAGAATCATGGCTTGGCCAAAACAGAATCCAGTCACCCAAGGCGGAAGCTTCCTGACCGGTGCTTCATCGACGAATCGTGCACTCTCAAAACTATCCGGTATACTAGCTAGGCATTCCAGTAGAGAATTATAAAGAGGACAGGAAGTCCGCCAGAAGAAAGACATCAGCTCACACAAGGTTTCCAATCAGCATCCTCAGTACTTACTACTTCCTTTCATCTCTTAATATTTTCCCTACTCAATTAATAATTCATCTGACCGGTTCAGAATTCAAAATGTACTTCTCCAAGACCTCCATTGTTTCCTTCTCCCTTCTGGCTACCAGCCAGCTCGTGGCCGGCCACGCTGCCATCACTGGCGCTACTGGCGACCTTGGTGGTCAGGGATCCGCCATTGGAAGTAAGTACATCCCGATACGATCTTCTCCAGCACACAATGTCCCCTCCTTCGCCCACAAGGTAGAAGATGTTGACAATCAATAGTTGACCCCAACACTCCTCGTGATGGCACTACCCGCAACCCCTTCCAGCAAGACGCCACACGGTTCAAGGGAGATGCCGCCGCTACTTGCGGTGAGACCCTCGGTGGAGGTGACAACAACATCGAGGCCGGTACCGCCAAGGTCATGCAGCTCAACGGCGGCACTCTTCCCCAGGTTTCTGCTGGCGGTCAGCTTATGATGACTCTTCACCAAGTCAACGGCGATGGTGCCGGCCCATACACATGCATGATCGACGCTACGGGTACCGGCACGAACTGGCAGCCCATCCAGGTCACCCAGAACGTCGAGGGCAACGCTCGTGGTCGCAACAACGCCAACTCCAAGACGGATCTGCCTTTGAATGTCGCAATCCCTGCGAACATGGCCTGTGCGGGTACTGTTGCCGGCCAGAGCAATGTCTGCATGGTTCGATGCCAGAACCCCGCACGAGCTGGACCATTCGGTGGGTGTGTTCCCGTCCAGATGGGCGGTGCATCAAATGCGACTGCCGCTGCCCCCCCTGCCGGTATGTTCTACTTTTTCGTCCCTCATTTATCTATTGACTGACTCAAAAAAGCCGCCGCCGCTCCTGCTTCCGCCTCGGCCGCTGCCATTGCCCCCGCTGGTCAAGTTGCAAACTCCGGATCGGCCGCAGGCACTGCTGGTAAGTAATTATTCTTCTCATGTGCTTCATAACATCTCTGACATCTTCATCAGCAAGCGCTCAACCTGCTTCCGCTGGAGTTGCTTCAACCCAGAATGCGCCCGCCGTCCCGGCCGCCAATGCCAATGTCCCAGCCGCCAACGTCCAGTCAGCAGGTGTTGCAACCAGCGCGACAGGTGCAACTGGCGCAACTACCGGAGCCGCTGATGACGAGGAGGAGGATGATGATTAGATTGCTGACAAGGGATGTTGTCGCGACGACTGAACTCCTTTTCCCTGGGAGAATGAGCAGGGCATTGAAGATATGCATGGCAAGAGTCATGAGCATGTTAATACTGTGCATAGATATTTCCTTTTGTGTGGAGGATGCTTATGAGCCGGTCTGTGACTGTGCTGAAGCTCTGGGGATTGTGGTGTCTGATTGGAAACCTTGGATTTGTGTATAAAAATGCTGGTACCTCGCACGATTAATGAAATAGTGAACACTTTATCCTTGAGTCTTCTCTCCTGCTGTTTTGTGATCCTAGCATGGCTTGGAAAATGGTCGCTAATTGTAATGATACCCTGAGTATACTCAGGTAATGCATACTGACTCTCCAAGTTTGAACTCTATCATTTGGCACCTTGATTTTGAGGACGTCTAGCTAAGCTTTTGGGACCTCGGGAACACTCTTGCGTTTTGTCTCGTGTCTGCGGGTATCCTGGTTACACATCTCTCACATATGGTTTCAGCACAGTTTCACTACTGGCTCGTGCGCTCCATTATAGTTCGCAAAGCAAAACTCCGGTGAGCAGCAGCATGGTATATGGCTGAGGGAATATGCAGTGCGCTGTGCTATAGATTTTGATCACATATGTGCTTTGTGTGAGATGCGATCTAGGGGTGCGGGACTTCACGCACTCAGCGTTGTTGCCACAAAGCGCCTCTTCGAGACGGCGCGCGAGTGACGATGCAAAAACATAGCATCTTTAGCGCTTTCGGATTGAAAAGCCTACGCATTTTGTTTGGAGCTGAGTATACGCGCTTGTTGTATGGCATGTTACGACAACCAGAAAGTCCCATTGCGTAGACTTGAATTTGCAAGGCTCAGGCACATATTATTCCGCATTCGGCGCAAGGAGAACGTCCCCACCCCAGGACGCACTCTTACCCGCGGCCGCCAACGCTTTCTCCACTTCCTCTAACTCAAATGTAGCCTTTATAGTCATTCCCACTCTCTCGCCAACAAATAAATTGCCGTTTTCGATCATCCGAAGCATACGCTCTACTTGCGGCTTTTCGTACATGAAGTTACCCCTGATAGTAATGTTCTTCAGCATAACGTCGAAGTAGTTGAAGGAGACATCCGACATAATCCCACCTTCAAGCAGCACCGTAGCATTTCTTCTCAACACCTTCATCGCGGCGGTGAAGTGCGGCGGAGTGGTCGGTCCCGAAGCCGCAGGAGGTGACAAGTCGACGTACACATGCGCACCAGCACCATCAGTTGCCGCCATCATCGCCTCAGCATCCTTGTCAACATCCCCAGTCAAGGGTACCGTTGTCAGCCTCTCCACAGCACCAGGCATGGACAGCTCATGCAACATATCCAGCTTTTCCTTGTTCCGACTCGCAGCAATGACCTTGGCACCCAACGCCAGTGCGGCGAGGACACCTCCTCCAGAGAACTTTCCAGTCGCTGGTGCAACGATTACAGTTGTACCTGGCCCCACGTTCAGAAGGTCAAGCCCCCCAAAAGCCACAACAACATAGGTCAAGCCCGTCATATCGCGGATCGAATACCCGCATCCGCCCTCTTCCTTGCTCTTGAACAGCTTCTCACTAAGCAAATAGCAATTCTCAATCGGGACCATGGCTTTCTCCGCCATACTCCCACTACTTCCTGCAGCCTTCATGAGCGTCTGGGCCTTCCCTGGGTTGCCGTAGAAGCCGAGTAGTCCCTGGACATCAGGATCGTCGCGCGCGCTGAGTAGCGCGTCTACCCACACGAGATCCCCAGGCTTGAGGGAAACGGCGTCGTTGCCGACGGCCTCGATGCGAGCGACGCAGGAACCGCCGGGCGTGAATGGATACACCATTGGGTAGACATAGCTGCCAGACTGGGTGACGCGCGAGTAGCTTGCTATGTCGGCGTACAGAGGCTGGATCAGGGCTGTGCCTTGTTGGACGGGAGGCACAGGGAAGGTTTTTACCGTCGGAAGTACTTGGTCGGGCGATTCTTGCACGAGGGCTTTATAAGTGGCCATGGTTGGTTAGAGATGGGTGGCTTGGGTAGTGCGTGATATGTAGAGGAATTAATCGGTGGTTTGAGGAAATACTGAGGCTCATACTTGCAATACGGCCGTCAGACCTGGGGTACTTGTATCTTCTGTTGTTGAGACAGCAGATATGGGTTATCTCCGGGCTTGTGCGACAGGAAGGAAGAATACTAAGAGCGGAGAATATCTTATTTCCTTGATAAGGGGTTTTACGACGCGGGGTTAGCGTGCCGAGAGCCAAGAATGTGGATGTATTGTTGGCTGAAAGTAATGGAATTAGATGTCTTCTTAAGCCTATTCCACATACCCATCCGTCGTGAATAGCGCAATGCATCTTTGTATCTTTAGACGCATCAAAAACCGGTCCTAAACTTTAAGGCGAACAGGCGTAGCCAATTGGATATCCTAGTGGTCAACTCGGTTGGTGACAGGTTTTTAATTCACCTCGTGGCTATCGCCACATGCGGAGTTAACCATCTAAACTCCGCCTCTGCTATTCTGTCGCTTGTAAAAGGTGCTCATGCGATACTTAGTCTCGCCCTCATATTTTCGCAAATCGGCCAAAGCTTGTTCGCCTTCGCGCACAATGACTTGTCGGATCTTTTCGCTGCGAGGTGTGATGCTGACTTTGAAGATATTGGGACGCATGTTGAGTCCGTCACTGCGCAAGTCAGTACCATCTTCAGCATGACGCGTATGTTTCTGCTGGCTTTCGGTATCTCGAGTGCATTGCCTTTTTGGGACACTGGAACAAGACTTACGTGTAGTCGAATATGTCCACTGGGATCGGCTTCCCGCTCGCGTCAAGAGCAGGCTCGATCTTGAAGCCCCAGACCAATCGTGCAACGGTGAGCCAAGTACCCTGTTCAGCAAGCGCCTGACCAGAGCACACTCGGCGACCCCAGCCAAAAGTCATGTATCCACGTTCTCCCGGGAATGGGCGGGAATCTTCGCTTCCCTTCATGAACCGGCTTGGGTTGAATCGGTCAGGCTCTGGGAATTCGCGTTCGTTATGGTGAATGGCCCACACATTGCCTTGCACCCAAGTGGCCTTGGGGATCAGCCAGCCGTTGTAGTAATCGTCTTGGACTGGTGCGTGCGGCTGACCTCCGATGATAGCCACCGATCTCCATCTGAAGACCTCCTTCACGAAAGCTCGCATGTATGGTAGATTGGCATCGTCGTCAAAAGATGGACTCCTGTCCGAACCAACGACGCGATCAAGTTCTTCCCACGCCGGGATGAGTGCCTCCGGAAAAGCACGCATAGCTAGAACGGCAGTAACAAGGGTACTGCTGGAGGTGTCCGAACCGGCTCCAAACAAGTTTCCGGCTAGTGAAGAAATTTCTTGCGGCTTGAGGTTGTACTTGGCCTGCTCTTTGAAGATCATCTTGGCGTAGCAGTCGTCATGGCCAGGCTGCTCGTTGGCCTCATTTGCCAGTGAATAGAAGAAGTCGTGGCCACGGTGACCCTTTCGCTTGCCTCCAAGTCCGTGTTTCCATGGAGCTATTTCAGTCGGAACCTTAGCCATGACTGTGACTTATTAGCAGGCGCTATGCTCAAGCTCTTCAAGGTGGCTTACATGGGAAAGTCTCCATTAGCATGGGGAATGTCTTGCCAGGCACATTGAGACTCGCTGCTCGGTGCATAAATGCAATCACCTCGGTAATGATTGGATCCTCAGGGTCGCCGACTCTCCTTCCGAAGCCAATAATAGATACCACACTCGTTGCATAGCGTTCAAAGTGCTCGACATACTTCTCAGGTGTCGATAACAAGTCATAGGCAACGACTTTGCTCTCATCGTTCTGGAAATCGCGATACTTCTTCACTTGCTGAATGCCAACGCCCTGGTGGGTGAGCTTCCTGAGAACCCGGAAACGGTCTCTTTCCTCGGGAGTCGTCGTGATCATGTTGACAAGGTTGTTTTGACCAGCACCGAGTTCCGCAAAGACCAGCATGCGAGGGCGTGAACAGTAGATGCCGGCACGCTTGTCGAGAAGCTCGTTAGCAGTCCAAGCATCGTTGATCCAGACAGTGGGGTTCCTGCGAACAGGTCAGCAAGATACCCTGTGTTTGGTGGGAGCATTACATGCCTTCCTATCCAGTAAGTGATCAGTGGTGTCTTGTACTTCTTAGACAATTCTTCAAAGTAGAGCCAAGGCTTCGTATCTGGGAGCTGGAATGTGTTGCCTACGATAGGCCATGGCATCGGTCCGGGGGGCTATCATCCAATCAGGTGATGTTGACGATGTGGTGGAACGCAACTGACCATCTTCGACCTCAGATAGAGCATCCAGACGTAGTCAGCGAGGACGGCCAAGGCCGCCGTGATCACAGCGGCCAGAACCACATTTACGGCGCCGAATTTGGAGATACCGTGCTGCAAGAAATGCAGAGGCAGAGCCTCAAACAGCTGCTCGATAGCCATCACTCGTTCGCTCAGTGACACTTAGACTGCGGTCGATGGCAGATATGAAGTCGCTGAGGCTTTTTGAGGTGGGATCCTGTAGTAGGGTTTGATGTACTATCTGCCTAGACTCTTAATTCAACTAATGACGACCGTGTACACCGTTTAGATGTAGACTCGGTCCTCCTTTCGTCGTCTGCCTGCGCTGGAGTTTGCCATCCTGCTGTTGCAACATCAACCCCACATTTAGGTGGTGGGGCAATTTGCCCGGCAAATTGGCTTCTGTCTTGCAATTGGGGCAGCCGATAGCCGCATTTCTTCCGTTCCCTCGTGGATGCTACAACGCTCCATCGATAGGGCTCCATTTGAACTTGTAATCTATGCTTCTCCTTATACTGGCTGCTGGTTTCACCGGAGCGCCGCAATGTGTATGTGAGGAGCTGGGTATGGCGGATGCTTCATTGGCGAGTTCTTTGGTACCTAGGTAGTTCGCATTGATTTACTGAATGCTGTGGATAGCGCTTGATTGCGTAGATATGAACCTGGAGCGAGGATGCTATCAGGAATTATGACGAGGGTCGTACATTTTCCTGTCGCGTGTTTCGCGTTGTGTGGAGAAGGTGTGCGGCGCGCGATCGCAATTAGTAATCCAAATCACAAGTCTCAACCCGAAAACGAGAAGAATATTGGTAAATATTAGTAGAGAAGAGGTTAAGGTAAATGGTTACCTTTTTATACTTTTTAACTCTTTTATATATTATATTCTTACTATTATTTATTAATAAACCGATTAACTTATTAAGTTAGAATCCATTATTTACCTTATTAGCCTGTAAAAAGATCTTTTATTATATGTAAAATTAATGGAGTAGATATTTTTCTTAGCATATTATCTCTGTATCTTTATAATTAGGTATACTAAACCTAATTACTAATAGCTCTCTAGTAGCGCTGCAGCGTCACGCACTTTGGTTAGGGTTTCGAGTCTATAGCCCTGTATTACGGGCAAGCAGACCGTGTGAGAGGAGGTGTCTACACCCACGCCCCAAGAACACTCCATCGGCTAGCCGTCTGCGGTGGGCTAGAACACTGTAAACACAACCCGCGAGATTCACGATTTTGTATGACTCTCCTTCAAAATCTTAGCTGACAATCACGGCCTTTATAACGCCTGGATCGAAACATCTCACGTGCTTCGGGTTTAAAGAGTCTTATGGAAGCATCCGTCGGACAATGGACTATCTCGCTGGACCTCGAGACGAAAAGTTTAAGGAATGAAAAAGCCAGACTATGCGCCATCAAAAGCGGGACTTAGAATTAGCATAACTGCTGGAACACGAAGCGAGCCTATTCGAAAATCTCTGTTCATTGCTCAAGTTAGGCGTAGCCACGGTGCTATTGTAGTTTCAATACAACAGGGCTGCGCCCTTGGCATTGAGTGCCGTTTTGTGGGAGCAGCTTCCCCTTCCGCAGTAATGTACGTGGGAATAGGTCGCCAGCCGCGTACTCTAGAGTCCCCAATCAGCTCTTGCTGCTCCGCCAGCCTCCACCACGGGGCCCTTTCCCTGCTGTACGGCCTGCGACACAGTGCACCGAAGTCACACGCTGGAATTCAGGCCCATCATGGTTGAAGCTATACTGGTTGGACTGTGGGGTAAGGCTGGTGCTCTAGACCACCGTCGTGGAGATCCCTGCGCCTTCGCCCTTGTGGCTTAAGACACTACCGCTCGACAGTGCTTGTTTCACAACTGCCGAATCCTGCCACAAGCAATAGCCATCTAGCGAGAGCAACCACGTGGGAAGGCTGCCAGCCGCGCTCCAAGGCCAGTCAAGTCCCCAAAGACCTTGTTCTGGCCAGTTAGGGCGAGGCGCGCGAAACCCACATCCTACGTCTCAGAGGTACATTCCCAATCTGGGTTCAAGAACCCCCATTTACCAGCAATTGAGCCTGATGTTTACGGTCTTTCCTTTGATAGCGTCTAGGGACACGGTCGAGGCTTGTACATTATACTTGTGGTTCAAAACAGAAGTGGGTATCTTCGTCTCATGCGGAGCTCGTTATCATTTTCATGCTGAGAATCTAGACTCAGTTCAATCGGTGATCTTCCTGCCTCTATTGCGCTGTGTGGAACGCACATCTGGCGGCTCGGTGCTCAGAGCACAAGCGATGCGAATCTCATGCTCGACTCAGTGCATATGGAGCAACAATGACAATCTCGGCAGAGAAACTTGGAGGTATAGATGCAGTGGAACCTAGGCGTCTTGGGTACCATGCGATCTTCATCGTTGCAATGCCCAATTCGGAAACAGGCAGCTAAGTCTAGTATATTTCGAGCTGCATTGCAATGCAATGATTACCTGCAGCGGGAATTCAGCAAGCAGATGAATTAGTCCATTTATTGACGCATCACAGGCGTGTAGAAAACTTAAGATCCTTCCAGTATAGTTACACGGCATTATCATCCCGGGACAGTGGATCAGCGGGTAAAACCATACAGCTTGGCTTGCCAATTATCGCTTGCCCTTCGACGAGCACGTGGTTGTCACACGCAAGCCGGGGGGAACCACCAAACAAAATTCGCCGCAAGCGCGACCGAGACCACAGTGGTAGACACGACTGGACTCGACAACATTACCCCACAAAACCCGCTTTCAAGCAAGGGACAGGAACTTGGCCACCTGCCTTGAGCTAGAAAGCCATTCCCCCGCGTCCCCACATATTAGTACGACACCAAGTCCGGGGTAGACCCGCTCAAGCTGCATGGGATCGCCGGTAGATATTGAACTGAGATGGATGGCGCCGGGGTGATGGCTGCGAGTTGCAGGGTTCGACATGAAAAGGAATGATGGTGGCCACTCGGGCGAATGCTTACTTTGAGCATAGGCGCTTGGCAAGTACAAGGCCGCTGGCTGCGTACAAGTTCTCGAGACGCCGCCTCGAAATTTGAACCGAAAGTCATCTGAGCTTCGCCGAGCTGGACTCTACTTCTTCACCTCAGGGATCTTTCTCTTGAATACATCTTTGTTGTCACTTGCAAGAGGCCGACAACATGCTTGAAGCGTCGACAGGAACGGGGCTCCGGGAGAACTGGAAATGTCTCCTCGCCTGCACCCTCGTGTCCATGAGTCCATTCCAGTATGGCATTGACTTCGGTGCCATCGGTGGTCTTCAAGCCATGCCTGGATTCTTAGCGGTTTGTCAACTAGAAGCATTACAACACACCATTACTGACTGGAAATACAGGTGTTTGGGCACAAGGATCCGACAAGTCCCATAGGCTACAACATCTCTCCGGGACGCCAACAGCTCATATCCTCCCTGATGACGTTAGGAGCTTTCATCAGCTCCTCAAGCGCAGGTATTCTCGCCACATACCTCGGGCGTCGACACTGCCTCTGGATGGCGTCACTTTTGTGCTGCGTTTCAAATGTCATCATGATGTGTACGACGAATCTTTCTGGTATCTACGCTGGCCGCTTCTTGATCGGTATCGCGAACGGCTGGTATATGACTTTCTCTCAACTCTACATCCAGGTCGATACACCCGACGTCGTTCCTTCTTAGTCCCTACTGACATCGCATAGGAAAGTGCACCAGCTCGCTACCGAGGAATGATGATCTCCATCTTCCAATCATGGACTTCCATTGGCACCCTTGTCGGCACCGTTGTTGACAATGCGACGCACGCAATCCCCGGAAGGAACTCCTACATGATCCCGCTCGGGATCATTTACATCGTTCCAGTAATCATGTCCGTTGGTCTGTTCTTTATCCCAGAGTCGCCCCGCTGGCTCCTCCTCTTAGAGAAGAACGAAGAGGCCCGCAAATCCCTCATGTGGATGCGACCGCACAAGGAAGCCGTGCAGGAAGAGATGGACGACATTACATCAGCTATCATCGCCGAAAAGGAAATAGCCAGCAGTGCCACATTTGTTGATATGTTTAAAAACCCCGTCGACAGGCGACGCACGCTGTTGTCGGTTGCAGCTGTGTCAATTCAAGCCGCATCAGGTGCTATGTTTATGATCGGTATGTATCTAGATCTGCCTGGTAAGAGTGATCATTGACCAATTCACATAGCCTATGGCACCTATTTCTTCGAGATGGCTAAAGTTGGGAATGCCTTCATGAACGCTTGCATTCTTACTGCTACTGGTGTAGCCGTTATCATGATCAACAGCGCCGTCATCTCGAAGATTGGCAGGCGACGCGTTTTCCTCATGATCGGCATGTCCATCTGCGGTGTCTCCCAATTCGCTGTCGCAGCTGCATACCACGTGAGCCCTGGCACTGTCAAAACTGGCAAAGTAAGCTCCTTGTTCGGACACACCTCAAAGCGCAAGTGGCTTACAGCATCTAGGTCATTGTTGCAATGTCTGTAATCTACATCTGCGGCTACAACGGTATGGTTTCAACGTATGCATGGCTCGCGGGCGGAGAGATCCCGTCGCAGCGTCTGCGATCCTACACATTCGGTCTGGCAGCATCAGTCGGCTTCTTAGGCGCATGGTTGGCAACGTTTACCGCACCTTACTTCATCAATCCACAATCCTTGAATTGGGGCCCCGAATATGGTACGCTATACCCTTCTCGTATACCCTCTTTCTGACACTGACCTCCGTAGGCTGGATCTGGGGACCATCGTGTATTGTCACCGTAGTGTGGATTTATTTCTTCCTCCCCGAAATCAAGAACCGCACCCTCGAAGAAATTGACGAGATGTTCGAGGCTCGTCTCTCTGCACGCAAGTTTAGGAAGTACGTCTGCACAGGCAGGCATGTGAACGACGAGAAGGTCATTGCTGAGAGTGATAATGTTGCCGAAAAGGTCTGGACGAATGAGAAGGCTGTTGCTGAGGCCACTATCCACATTGAGTGAGCCTTGAATTGCGAAGCAGAGCTTGTGCAAGCTTTACCTTTCCACGAGGAAAACGCAAGTCAGGTAGCTGGGGAAGGGTTAGCCCACGGCAGAATGGGATAGTGAATGCAAAGACGACTTAGTGTGAACTTTGTCGTCGCCTTTCTGATAAATTTACTCCACAATGACTTCACCGAAAAAGAGATGTTGCCTCGCAAGTTGCTCAGTCTATGATTGTGAAATGTGTGTTCTAAGCCCTGCAATGGTAAGCCAAGGACTTGATCGGAGATCAAACCCTGCATTGTGGTTGTACCACAACGCTTGTGCCATGACACAGAGACCCTGATATACAAATGTGCAGGCTGAACTACGTTGTGTTTACTCAACATCTGTCTCTGATCTGTTCGGTCTAGCCCTGCCTAGTCAGACACGCTAATTTTCCAAGCTCGAGGCACTAGCTCAAGCTGCCGCGCTCACCTTCTGAATGATTTCATCTCCAACCTCTTCCGCATGGCCTTCCGCATCAAATGCGAAGATCCAATCCTCCCTAGGGAACTGTATGCTCTCAGGATTCTTCTTTACCTTCTCCCAATCCGCCTTATGCCACATATCCCTCGTCGTCTCACCCGTCTTCTGCACCTTCCCCACGCGCTCATACCTGATCTCCTGGTACGCCCTCAGCGCACCTCGAATGTTATCCTTGCCCGCTTTCCTCAACAGCACCGCCAGCGTAACACCGTCTTCCAATGCTTGCGTGGCCCCCTGTGCGCTGGTTGGGAGGAACGGGTGCGCAGCGTCGCCGAGGAGGCAGATGCGGCCGTGGCCTGGCGCGGAACCGTAGCCTGATACCCAGGTGGGCAGGGGGTCGCGATACACGAGCTTCCAGTCGACGAGCTTGTCTTCCGGCGTTTTGGAGATGATCTTTGTGCACATCGGGTCCCAGTCTTTGAGCACCTCTTTGACGTCTTTGAGGTAGCCGGGGAAAGACCATGACTCGTCTATGTCGTGCTCGTCGCGGTGCGTGAGGACCCAGCAGCAATCGGCACCGCCTTTGAGGGTAGAGAAAAGGAAATGGACGTCGGGACCTGCGCCTGCGCGTCAGTACCCTTCTTCATCGAAGTCTGCACGCAAGAGGAGGAACTTACCTATCCAGCCATTGAATGTGTCGCCGTTTTCGCAGAACTGCTTCGTCTCCGGATCTGCGATCATATCCTTATTACTGAACCATGCCCGCCACACCGCATACCCACTCGACTTGGGTTTATCCTCATACCCCAGAACCAACGTCCTCGCTTTACTCCTCACGCCATCGCTGCCGACTACAACATCGCTCGTGATCTTCGTTCCATCCTCCAAGATGATGCCTGCGGCATTTTCGTCTTCCCAGTAATTCTGCACGCGGTGTCCAAGATTGATCTCCACGCCAACCTCCTTCGCGTAATTAAACACGATCTCGTGAAGCTCGCCTCTGTGGCCGTTGAACACGGGGGCTGTCTCGTCTTTGACGGGCGACCTCTGATTAGTGACAATCTCGCCGGTGTCGTACTTGTGTATGTTAAAGCCGTAGTTTGTGAGGTCGATGGAGATTGCGCGCATCTTTCGCGCGATTTCACCATCGTTCCAGCGGTGGAAGATGCGCCCAGCATTAGGACCGAAGGATATGATATCGCCGAGAATCTTGAGGGAGGGAAAGGACTCGTAGATGACGGGGGTATGTCCTTGCTTTACGCATTCAATGGCTGCTGTGAGGCCGCCAAAACCTGGGAGTTACGATTAGTATAGGCGTGCTCGGAGAGCGGGAAGTTGGCATACCGGCGCCGACTATGATCACTTTGATGCCTGTTTTTGGCTTTGCCCCATTGACATGGCCATTTGTGCCGTTCGTGCCGTTGGTCGCAGTCATCCTGGGGAGTTTGGATTCGTGAATTCTCGCACGGAGGGGCATGCGTCAATGGCTCTATAATGCTTCGTACGTGACTGACTCCTCTTTCGCGACTAGTTCTCTTTGCGAAACAGTGGAAGAAGAGGTATCAAATGTCACAGAAGCAAGGGGAGGATGTAAGAAACATTGCGCAATGGTTCAAAAAGATATCCAGGACACTTTACAGTGGGGCATCTTCAACCCGGAATTTCTCAACTTCCACCAGCACTGTTCAGCCTATTAGCGCCCGCCCAGCATCTCGCCCGTCATCACCTTTTTCTAAAGGGTACCTAAGCATGACCTGACATTCCAAGTTCGCTTCCATCCGGTCTAGGCAGCATGGCGCCGACACGCCTGATCACTGTTACACAGATGCCGGAGCTGTTCTCGAAACCCTTGGACAGCTTCAAAACCACGCGCGTTCGTACACACTAGCTGGGCCGAGGTGCATCTCTGTGGCGGATGTACATCTGCCGAGTGTATTGAAGACCTCGGACGCGTGACTTCAAAGAGGAAGCGTGCATGCCATGGGGTGTCGGGACGTGGGGGCCCCGGCCCCACATCGTTCTCTACCCCGCAACGCGATCCCCGCAGCGGAATCACGACGCGCGCTTCACTGCATTGGGGAGCTTGGCTTAGTTGCTAAACGTGCATACCTCAGGTATGAGGCTGCTTCGGTGATGATACTGCAAGTGGAAGAGATAAACCTCGGTTGGAAAAGGCGAAAACCATGAAGAACACGAACATGGCGTACAGACCTCGCGTGAAAGTCCCGGGTATGGGTAGTATAGCAAGCAATATGCGTGGGGCTGGAACTTTAAGTCGGGGATGAGCGGATAGGAGTCATTGACGAAGGCACTATCACCAGCAGGACACAGAAATGAATGTCACTCTTACACATCCAGAGTGGAACCAGGAGACTGGTGGGTTGGAGGTCGCAAAGGCCTTCGCCGAGCACATCAAAGGCAAGAATGGTATGGCATATACACGAACATCTAACTACCCAAAATCTCACTAACAAACGTTCTAGTTGTCATCACAGGCGTGTCCCCCGAAAGCATCGGCTCTTCCACCGCATTAGCCATCGCTTCAGCATCCCCTTCCCTGCTCATCCTAGCCTCACGTACGAAATCGAAACTCGACGCCGTCTCCGATTCGATCAAGCAAGGCTATCCCTATGTTTCCATTCACAAAGTCATCCTAGATCTCATGTCGCAAGAATCGATCAAACAGGCCGCTAAGCAGATCGCCGACTTGACGCCCCGTCTTGACATCATCATCAACAATGCCGGAATTATGTCACCCAAGAAGCTCACGACCGCCGAGGGAATCGAAGGCCAATTCGGCGCCAACCACATCGGCCACTTCCTCTTCACGAACCTGCTTATGCCCCAACTGCTTGCGGGTGCAAAGGAGAATGCCCGCGGATCGACGCGCGTAGTCAATCTAACGAGTTTAGGGCACCGGCTGAGTCCGGTCAGGTTCCACGATTACAACTTCGAGGGCAAAGAGATCCCAGCTGAAGAACAACACCCACCGCTTCCCCCGATGTTCAGCAAAGGTGCTGAAGGTCCATATAACGGATATGTGTCGTACGGGCAGGCGAAGACGGCAAATATCCTGTATTCGGTCGAGCTGAACAAATTGTTGAGGGGTAAGGGGATACTGAGTTATGCTGTACATCCAGGCTGTGAGTGCGCCGAAGGAATGATTTGAGATCGAGGCTGGGCTGAACGAATGCAGCGATATGGACTGGACTGAGCAGGGACCTGGACCCAGATGGTGAGGCGGCGATCCGGGCGACGAGTCCATTCTGGAAGAACCACGATCAAGGGGCTTCTACGACGCTAGTGGCTGCTTTTGATCCTGCACTAAACGGTACGTCTTGCTTGTCGGGGAACAATGGAGCGGTTAGAGATGCTGACTTCAACATAAATAGAGCCCAAAGGTATTCTCCTCCACAATTGCCAGATCTGTGAAGCCGCTCCACATGCAACGGAAGCGAAATCAGCGGAGCGATTATGGGAGCTGAGCGAGAAGCTTGTGAAACGAGAGTTCAAGTTATGAACTTGCGTATTACTGTGACCGCATTCTACGTTGCGCATCTTATGCACGTGCCCGAGTAGAAGAGGAAATAGTAGAGTGTCATACCCTGTACGGTGAATAAGAAAGCACATAGAGTTAGAGCTAAGCTTTGATCAATTTGAGGCTTATTCCATAGCCCTCCACTACCCTAGAAAAACCCCGACCCACTCTCACAAGGCCCAAGCCCATAATAGTTACTCTGAGGGTTTGCATTTCCCGGCGTAAGTGGTGGGTTACTTCTCGGACACTGTGATGTCGTACATCCCACTGTTGATTCGAAGGCAGGTAATAAATAGAGCAAATATTTCTGGCGTTATTCGTCGCATAGAATGCGCAGCCACCGTTGCCCTCGGTATAGCATCGGCGACAACAGTCCTGAGTACCCGAGGTATCCGAAGTCTGGAGCAAGACTGTAAGGGGATTGCTAGGCGGCGCAAAGAAGTATGTTGGGGGATTGGTCCAGGGATCTGCTTGTTGTGTTTCGACCGATAGGATGGTCGTGGTACTTGCTGGGGTAGCGTGAGCATGAGCGAAGACGGAGCAAATCGTGGGGACAAGACTTACTGCTAGTGGTTGTGCTGGTCAAAGTTTTACTAACAATTGTCGAGGTGCAGGCTGTTGTGGTAGATTTCGCTGTTACGGGTATCACTTTCGTTGATGTTGCCGTCGCTAGCTTAGGCAAGGTGATCGTTTTGTATACAATCGATGTAGTCAGCATGATTTTGGTAGGTTTTACAGTCGAAGTAGGCTTGGTGATAGTTATGCGAGTGGTAGAAGCTTTGCCAATCGCTTCCGTCGTTGCGAGATAGCATGCCGTCCTGAATGCCAACCCAGGATTTGTGGCAGATGAAGGGGGAGCTTACAGCAGTCGCGGAGAATATCATTACGACGCTCGCGTCTGATCGGGGCCTGGCACTGCTGTATTTGGTACGTTACAGTTGTCGTAGATGTAGAGAGACCCGGTCATCAATTAGCCCATGTAATTAGACCGATAGAGGTTGCTTGTACATTGTCTGAACTTCTGCCTCGGTGGTGATCTCTGGAACCGTGACAGTCGCTGCATGGACTATTGTAACCGAAGCAACAACAGTTGTCGTCGAAGTGCTAGTCTGCGTCGCTGCCGTCAGGATTGTACCGTACGTGGTCCTTCGAGATCTTCTGCTTTGACTTCACTACAAATCAATGAGTAAATCCTTATGCAGAATCGCATCCTATACGTACAGATGAGCGACGAGCAAGCCTTCGCAGACGACTAGGGTAGGCTGGAACATGATTTGGGTGGCGTGCCACACACGTCGTAGGTCGCGGAGCCACTGTGAGGACAGCGTAAAGAGAACGAACACAGCAATGCAGCCTCTCATGTTGCCGAACGTGCGTGGCTTGGGTTTATGGAACGAAAAGCAGTCCACAGCAATATAAGATAATTCATACAAACGAGTCTCACGGGCTCCCACTCTTTCATCCTGCTAGACTCTCGTCTACGTGTTCCCTCGCAGCGCAGCTTGCGCTCCACTTTGCATCCCTCTTATAATTCTGGTCTCTTGACGATACCAATCGCAGCATCTCAGGCATAGCGAAGCTAGCCACAGTCATGCTACTTGAGTTGTAACTCCGACCTGTCTCCCTTGGCAGCCTCGCGTAGCCTCACGTGCCAGATGCGGTTGTCAACGACGCAACGCCATCCCTTTAAGAGCAAGGTACTGGAGTCAATGTAGACGACTGACGGCGACTACCAGGTGGTCGTCGACGTTCCAGGCTTGTGGCGATTCCGGCCTCGCATCATTGACAGGGGGATGGTTAAGCGGCTCCTGCTAGAAGAGTTACTAGAGAATCACTCTGGCGTCTCGGATTGGGATTCGCCAGCAGTGAATCTAATATTGCACAGAAACTCGAAGAATTCGCGGTTCGCACGATACAAAGTGCGGTTAGGATTCCTGGTTGCTACGAACGCGGGAAGGTGTGGACACTTTCGGAACAGCGTCTGCGCCGGTAGAAGTCAGCGCCGGTGTCGGTCTACATGCTGCTGAACGTCTGGATCCGGGAAGGCAGGAGTTTCTAGAGACGATTAGAATAGATGAAAGGCTCTGTGCTGAGTCAGCCGAGGCATGGAGAGTTTGCAAACATGTGGTAGACCATTCACTACGAATTATGAGTAGAGGCGACCCGGCCTAGATGATCAATCGCGTACCAACCAAATGGCCTGATGCTCAAGCGGATGGAAAAATTAGTCCGATCGCGGTATATGCTCTGATGACTGCCCAGTTTGCAATGTCTCACGTAAGGGTTCTCACCGCATTGAACATTGGGGTCGTTCACCTCGTTGAGACTTGCTTCTGTTCTTGAACGGAAATGACGACAAGCAGTATTTGCAGCGGGTACAGACTAAATGTGCGACATCTGGGCGTTTCCTGCCATGCCTGTCTCTGCTCTCCTTCGTGACCTTACGGTCTATAATTCGTTCTCTGGTGGGCACGAATAGCGGGACAGTGCATACTTCTTAACCTCGAGTGCAATATGATCGGCGGATCGCCTCGGCGCCAGCCGCGACTCTACCGCCCAGCGGTTCGTATTGCGGTCCCTGCCTTCCCGATTCGGCTGTACTACCTTCCTCCCCAGTGGAATTCGTAGCCTTGCCAAGTAAGCCTATCGTAAATAACTCTTTATCCTGTGCTACGTTCGCCATGGACAAAGACATCATCTGGTCAGGGTGCATCGGTTTCTTGAGGTCGAACCAGTTGACCTGTGGGGTTCGTGTTGCCAAGACGGCGCATAGATTGGGAAGCGAACACCTCGCGAGCAATACGATCGCCTTCCCCATGGAGTGGAGGGAGGGTAGGACAAATTCATGTAGAGGATCCTGCGTATATAAGGCTGGACGTACTGGTAGGCCATACTTGAGGGCTGTCCCATTAAGTTCTTCCACGATGCGCGTCCTCTTAAGTGCGTTTGCCTGTTTGGCCGTTGGTGTCCACGGCCTTGCTTCTTTCGTCGGTCTGGATAATGAGAATGCGTTGGCCGACAGTTACATTGTTGTCTTAAAAAAAGGTCTTTCTGATGCGGCTATCACCACGCATCTGAGTTGGGCAAATGATGTCCTGGGGACGACCGCCGCGGCGAAGAAGCCTTTGGTATTTGCCGTTGGAGAGCTGAAAGGCTACAGTATCCAGGTTTCGAGGGGCGTTGCGGCCAAGCTCGCAGAGAGTGATGATGTAAGTCTCGGCTGGCTCCTTGCTCTGAAGTCGCGTTCATGTTGTTAGATCGAATACCTTGAAGCGGACCAAACGTTCACTATCGCGGCTCCTGTACCAGCCCAAATGTCCAAGAGGAATGTGCAAACCAATGCGCCCTGGGGCCTTGCTCGAATCTCCCACAGACAGAGGGGAAGCACCGACTACGTTTATCAGCAGACCACAGGAACCTATATCTACATCATCGATACAGGCGTGAGAATCACTCACCAGTTGTTTGGTGGGCGTGCCACTTGTGGATACGACGCCTTCAGCACCGGATGTGTTGATGGAAACGGCCATGGAACCCACGTTGCAGGCACTGCTTCGAGTCAGACATACGGCGTTGCACGGTACGCTCAGATTATCGCCGTTAAGATCCTAGGCGATGATGGTTCGACAACAAGTAAGTTCTGTCGACATCCTGTCCTTTCGATTCTGACCCCACTCAGCCGCTACACTCATTGCAGGTATCAACTGGGCTGTAAAGGACATGCAAGATAAAGGCCATGTCGGGAAGTCCACTGCTCTCCTAGCCGTTGGAGGAGCCAAAAGCACCGCACTCAACGCAGCAGTTGCAAGTGGTTCGTCCGCGGGCCTTTTCTTCGCCGTGGTCGCGGGGAACGAGAATGCAAACGCTGGCAATTACTCGCCTGGGTCTGAGCCGTCGGCCTGCACGACTGGTGGTACGGATATCGGTGACAACAAATTGTCCAGCTCCAACTACGGCGCGGCCGGTAAGTGTTGTGAGAGATGGGGTGGGTCTATAGGCATTGCTGACAAAAAATTCAGTCGATATTTGGGCCCCAGGCGGTCAAATCGTTTCATTGTGGTATACAAGTGATACCGCTATCGCTACGATCTCCGGTTCAAGCTCGGCAGCAGCGTATATTGCTGGCTTGGGAGCGTATTTTTTGGCGCTCGAGGGTCCAAGAGGGGCGACAGAACTGTGTGCCAGGTTGCAGGAGGTTGCTACGCCGAATGTGATTACCAGTATTCCTTCGGGGACTGTGAACCTGTTAGCATACAACAACAGCGGTCTTTGATAGCTGCATGGTGGCCGAGTGAGGTTTTTGTAGTGAACAAACGACATTCTTCATCAAGTGCTCGATTGATCATGTAGTTGCGAAAGGACGATATGATGTTCAGTGCGCTCATGATCCATCTGGTGTCGATGAATGATCGAGGAGAACCAGCTCGCGCAACTTGAGACGCGTCTCGGCAAAACCATCACCCGATCCCGGCACCTGCTCGTGGTCCAAGCTCACAAAAGTTCATCATCGCATATATCGCTAAGCAACTGCTGCAAACCATCTCACCACATCCCCTTCACCGCGGCTCCCTATACCCAACGCTAAGAGTCCTCCCCGAATTATCCATCTATCGGAAAAAAATGGTCAAGCTCGAAGAAGTCGTTGACGAGGAGTTCCTCCGCACCCAATCCGGCCCGCAGGACGACTCAGAATGGGACACTGATTCCGGTACTTCCATTTGCATACTTATATCCCTTCCCATCTGACAAAGTACGCAGAGTCCGACACATCCTCCATCGCCGACGTGGCCAACGACGAAACCCTCTACGAGCGCATCGCCGCCCTGCAAGACATAATCCCCGCATCCACCCGCCGCACGCTCGCCTCCAACTACAGAACCGCCTCGTCATGGGTGAAGTCAGGGCTGCTGATGGGTGGAAAGACATTGTGGGTGGTTAGCACGAGTGCGCTGCTACTGGGTGTGCCATGGGCGCTGGCGTATAGCGAAGAGCAGATGATCGTAGAGCAGGAGAAGGCGGAGTTGATGAACCAGAGGGCGCAGAATGAGGTGAGTCAATATACCAAAGTGGATAGATAAGGGACGAGGACTGACATGTGACAGTTTATGGCGCCCGCCGGAGTGCAGTCGCAGACTGCTAAGCCCGCTCTCTAAATGATCAATCGCATTCAACCATCGAATCCGATGATGTACATATATGGTGCGATTCTGGGGCGCGATTCTCGACTTGTCTTACTAGCTGGGTGCACCGAGGATGCGGACCGGCGCGACAGGCGATGGAGTGATGGAACCGCAATGACTGGGGCGACATACCCTTGACGATGTGTATAACAGATTCTCGGCTCTTTTGACGATTGACATAATCTCACACTTGACACACAAAGCTGCACTATGCCAATGCACATGTGGAGTGAGATTGTTTATGCCCAATGCGACTATATGTACACTGCAGCCAGCGTCCTTTACACCAGCCACGATTCCCCCGCTATCACCGATGCCCGGTCTATCACAGCCGGCCCGTCATGGCCCATTAGATTCGAACGCGTGCGCCCTAAACAGCCCAGAAACATAAAGGCGCTACAATGTCTATTCATGTGCAATGCCCTAGCCAACCACCCGAGTATTCATTTGACGGAAAGGCGCTTTTACAAGCGAGCTGCAACGCTTGCTCGCGACAAGGAAGTGGTAATACAGCGAAGAGAAGAGTTATGGTGATCATCGTCAATTACGAGATTTGTGGGAGTCGTTTAGAATGGGATCTGGCTGGCAGTTGCACCCGCTTCGGCGCCCATGCGCTCTTGTTGTTCCATGACGGCTTCGTCTGGGGCTTCTATTGAGATGGCGAGGCCGAGCTTGGCAGCATTCTATAAGTCGTTAGTTCGCGTCCCGATTTTGCGCCCAGAAAGATCCAACTTACCTGCTTGTGGTCGATCTCGCCGGAAAATGTGATGCCAATCGGCTGCGCGATCTGCTTCTCCAACAGACAAGCGACTTTGCCCGAGTTGTCGATCTGTGCGCGGAACGACGACGTCCGGAATTGGTACTTCGCACCAATGGTAACATTTCCCTCTTTGGAAGGACCCATCATCGGGCCCCCGGGGCCGAGGCCTGCGAAGGCAAGGTTGCAGTTGATACCTGCCTCAACCTTCTCAGACAGCCTTCGCCAGTACGATGCCTCGAGCACACCTCTGTCCGGAATGATTTGTCCACACGCCATCCATTCCGCCGCCTTGTATCGCCCAGCGTATGAGACGTTCAGCTCCGGAGGGTATGCCATCGCATGGCGGTTCCAGAAAGCGTCGATACCGAGCGAGAGCTTCGGCGTTACGGCCTGGAGATAGCTCGCCATGATCATTCCCGTTATGCCACCGTCGAGAAGGGAGGGGTTGATGGCCTTAAGCGAGGCAGAAAAATCGGAGCCGGTGTAGTCGTTCTCCAGCGAGACCATGTTGCCCTGGGATGTGAGGGAGACGGAGGATTTGGACACCAGGGCTTGCGTCCAGCGCCAGTTGAAGCGACCGGAGAATTGGAGGTCATTGTCGAGATTGGCTTGGAGGAAAGTCTGGCAACGTCAGCGGTGTGGGGTGGATACGGGGTAATGCGACCGACCTTGGGTGATCCATATATGGCGGTGTAGGCGTATGGTGGTTGAGCCTGCGATCCCATCGACAGGGCATGCGACACCTGGAACATGGGCGCTGTGCTGAAGATCTTGGTGAGCTCGGCGCGCAGGCCCGAAAAGCTCAAATTGTTCAGGAAGACATCGCGCGTCACCTCCTTCGAGATGTTCTCCACCGTCCCTGGGTTGGCCAAGCCCAATGCTTCCCTGCGCTCTTGAAATGCTGCGTATGCATCCTGTAACCGTCCGAAAGCTCCATTTTGGCCAATGACCCCAGAGACGGCCTGTTGCTTCTGGTCGAGCTCCATGGCGGCGAGTTGGAATTATTAAGCAAGGAAAAGTGAATGTCTGGGCCTCCTCGGATATATACAGCGCTGCGGGTGGTCGATGCTGCGGCGGATGTGAGATGGCCTGGCGTGTCGTCGTCCAACCTCAGAAAATGTTCGCTCAAGGGAGACGACGCGGCGCACGAGCCACTGTGGTGATGACATAATGTCGCTAGCGCAGTCCCGGTAAGCGTTTCCGCTATCACGACCTTCGCTGAGATATGACGCCGCGAGACTTTCTTTTTTCTTTGCTTTACGAAAACCTCCTCTTCAGAACCTCCTCGACTCTCACGCGGCATTATCACCATAGCATCCAGTCTCTCCCTTTCAAACGCTCACCCATACCTCAAACCTCTCCTCTGCATATCCAAGCTCCGGGGATTACCAAGGTTGTACCACACCCCGGCCCGTTTGGTTACCGAACATTGGTGTGAATTGTTGAGCTTTCAGACACGCATTCCGAAGCTCCGTCAGCTACCTTCATAATCTGCTAATTCACCGCTGCGCTTCGTGGAACCCATTAGTACATTTCTCCACTTTGCAATTGACTCATACACCGCATCGACCAACATGGACACTTTACTGTAAGTACTCCGCGATACCCACAGCCGCAAGTCAGCTTCAACGCTGCTGCGGGCGGTATTTCAGAGTCATACTAACGGCTCCTAGGACCGCAGAGATCTACGCAAACTCTCCCCGCTTTAGGCGGCGGTCGAGCACGTTCGTGGACGCCATTCATGACCTGCCGGAGAAGGAGGAGATGGCCCCAGCCCAGCTTTATAGCACTGAATCTGGACGGCTTTTTCACTCTGGACGTATCGTAATCGCTACTGTAGGACTTCCTGCTCGAGGAAAGACACACACATCTGTCGCTGTCGCCCGCTATCTGCGATGGCTTGGGGTGAAGACGCATGTGTTCCACCTGGGTGACTACCGCCGCGCTACCCTTGGGCCGGGCAAAGATGTCCCGGACGACTACTTCTTCCTGAACGCTTCTCCACAGTCCGTGTTACTGCGGAACAAGATCTTGAAAAAATGCCGCGAAGACATCTACCACTTTTTAGAGCACGACAAGGGGCAGGTTGCTATATACGACGCAGTCAACGCCATCTCCATGGGCCGCAAGTCCTTGGCTAAGGAATTCGCCAAGAACGGTATCCAGACAGTCTTTATAGAATCACACTGCACAGACGAGCGCATCATCCAGGAGAACGTGCGCCGAGTGAAGATTTCATCGCCCGATTACAAAGATTGGAAGGACGACGACGCGATACAGGACTACCTAGCCCGGATCAATGCTCGGATACCCCACTTCGAGTCTATGGAGGAGGATGACCTTCATTGGATCAAGATGATCAACGCTGGCGAGCGTGTCATTGTCAACAACTGTGCTTTTGGATACCTCTCACAGCGAATCGTCTTCTATCTGCTTAATCTACACATCAAGTCACGACAAACATATTTCGCCCGCGCAGGGACAACAAGGGAAGAGGACTCGTACAAGGTCGACGCGGACCTTTCGCCAGAAGGCCGGGATTACGCGAAAAAAATGAGCGAAGTCCTGATGAAGTACAGGGAAGAGGAAAAACAGAAGTTGATCGAACAAGGTGCGCCGGATGCTGCTCTCAAGCCTTTGACTATTTGGACATCTACTCGGCGGCGGACAGTACAAACCGCGGTGTATCTGTCAGAGAAGGGCTACCGCGTAAGGCAACGATCGCAGATGAGCCAGATGAATCCGGGGGTCTGCGAGAAGATGTCGGAGGAGAGGATCCGCCAAGAATTCCCGCAAGAGGTGGCCAAACACGAGGCAGATCCGTATCACCATCGGTATCCGCGAGCAGAGGTGCGTAGCTGATGACACAGGTTTTTTACGGTGTACACTGACTAGTATTCAGTCCTATCACGATCTCGCTGTCCGTATGGAGCCCATAATCCTCGAACTCGAGCGCGAAGAGAACGACCTCCTCATCATCGCACACGAATCCGTACTACGCGTTCTCTACGGCTACCTAATGGCCTGCAACGCTGCCGACATCCCTAAACTCGAATTTCCTCGCGATGAGATCATCGAGGTCCGCCCTCCCCATCTTCTTCCCTAGTCTTCCCTTCCTAACAAGCCGCAGATCATACCCTCCTCCTACAACAACGTCGCCAAGCGCATCAAAATTCCCGATCTCCCCGAGTCCATCGTCCCCGGTAGTCCTGAGGATATCAAGATTCCCGTGCCGCCGTCCGGAGCTGTAAGTCCTATTGCAGGTGGCCTCGGCACCCCACAAATACAGTCCCGCACAGCGACACCATTACAGGCTGCTCTTCAATCAACACCCCAAATTCAGCCGCTAAATCTGAGGAAGACGCATATTAACCCTGCTGATTGATAGATGCGTCCGCGGTTCCGGTATGGCGAGACGTGGGATAATGAGAGGGCGAGCCAGCAGACAGATTTCGATTCAGATTTAGACGAGTGATGGTGATACGATTATGAGTTAGGGCGCCGGGTGCTAGGCATTGGTTTTAGATCTGTGTATGCTTATTCTTAGAGGGTGTGCGAAGTTGCTAGGGTGTTGACATATTAGATGATAACTGGGTTACGGGTGTGTATATACGTACTTGATACCTGCAATGCATCCCTAGACGTCCTCATTCACAACCTGTCCTTGAAAACGTAGTGCTCCCATGCGGATAGAAAGTCGAAGTACATCTACTTGCCACCGCTATTAGTCCACTGTCCACTCAGGCAAATGAGTGTTGTGAGCTTCACACGTAGTTAGACGAAGGACGCAGGATCCCACAATATCAACAGTTCTTCATTCCAATCCGCTCGCGCAGATATCAAAAACAAGTATTTGTACAGTCGAAAAGTCGAAAAGCACACATAATCTCCAATTCCCGTCTCCAAGCCAGGCTCAGCTCAGAAAAGATGCCAGTTAGACCGTCTCGGTCACAGCACGGCCCTTGTTCCCCACCCTCCTCGGCTTATTCTTGTTGTTCCTCTTCTGCGCAGCACCCCCACAGTTCACAGGAGCCGGCGCATTAGCATTTCCAGCATTAGCACTGGCTCCTGTCGCCGCTTGGCTGTTCGCAGCGCCCTGGCCGGCGGCATCGCATTGAGCTATTCCATCCGTTAGTATCATGACTATGCCCCAAAATCTTGGGAAGGGGACTTACTCTTCTGATCCGAGCACTGGCTCACACTCAAGGTCTTATCCCCGCCATTTGCCAGATTCGCACAGGCATTGAACTGCTGGTCGCAGCTCCTCTGCAGCGCGGCGCCAATGTTGACGAAGGTGTCGCCTTTGACGGAGAAGGGACGCTTGTCGTCGCCGGAGTCAAGGACAGGCGTTGCGCTGACACCGCCGAGGGCGCCGGTGAAGGTTTGGAGGTTGGCCGCGCGTTTGTGGGGGGCGGCCAGGGCCAAGGTGGCCAGGAAGGTGGTGAGGATGATGGTGGAGTGCATGTTGATAGGATTGGATTGTTGGTTGGTGGAGGATTTGGTATACGTTAAAGTGAACGTGGCGGTAAAGAGTGGAAGGGAGTTGGATAAATGAGTGACCAGACTCGAAAGAATGTAAGTTGCACAAGGCAAGAAAGGAATGAATGACCTGTTGGTGGAGGACAGAGATCGACGCTGATGCTGTGATGAGGACTGTACGATTGCAGGGCACTGTTATACTTATATTCCCCTTCCTCATCCAGTCCACCCTTCCCAGCCGCTGACAGCATCACGTCGTACAGGCGCCACCGCCCCTCCTGCGGACTCATTTACGGCATCTTCCTGTCAGTTCGCACCCTTGATACCGATGACAGCAGCCACAGCCGCCGCAACGTCCCTGGTTTAGCCTCGAACGGGTCTGGAACATGTGGAGCTGGTGGTCCTAAGCTTTTCGTGACCAGAAGCTTGGGATAATGTGAGCGAATGAAAGAGACAAATGCGTGGGAAATGACAAGGAATGTGCTGGGATGCTGTCTGGAGTTAGGTTTGGGGATTGCGCGATCTCCAGATGCGACGACGCATTAACGTTTCGGACCGAGAGACCATACTACCGCGGTTGAGGAGGGCTGTGTTGTGTCGTCTAGGACGTGGACGGGCTAGTTTGAAGAACTGAAACGCTTATGTTATGTGTCAACGCATTGCTTTAAAACCTCCAATCAGAGAGAGAATTATCAACGCAATTGAAGAGAGAACCCAGTGGAGGTGTTCTTTCTCGTGCATCGCCAATTCCTCCGACAAGGGTCCCTTGATATCTCGCTTGGATCCCTGCCAGCGATCATACGCATCCTGAGGCATATGGAGTTTGTAGAAGCAGCCCCACCACAATGCGGTCGCCAGTCCACCAATTGCAGCATCTCACACACCGCTAGTATCTTCTCATAAGAGAAGCGATATTGTTCGAATTTTCTCAAACGCATAAGCAAACGTCCTGAGGCATCGGCACTGAACCGAACGGGTCTTTGGCCTTCCAAGGCCAGGCAGATCTTTGCATGCGAGTGCAAATGAGCACTGTGGAGAGCGGAAACGCATTGCGCGAGTGTCCTTGGCGAAATAGAAGGTGTTGAGAATGAGCGTTTAAACTTGCTTGTGTGGAGTTTGCGAAATTGCAGTCATCTCTGCAGCGTAATCGCGACTTTGTGCTGATGGCGGCTGTTCTGGTCTGGGCGATGAGGCTGTTGCACGACGACTCGACGAATAAAATGGTGTTGCACAGGAGTGCTTCACCCGTCAGCCTGACTTTGAAGGCCGGAAGACATAGAGGTTGGACGATCGAGTCAGGGCACAATCGGCGGTCGGAGGCCCATTCATCGTCAAATATTGGATGCTCAACAAAGAAACCGTCACACGTCCGATAAAATTGAGCGTACTTTTCTCAAGACCAGCCTGCTCAGTGCAGGAAATCCCCTCCAGTTTTTGCCATGATCTCATCATAGTATCCCTGGAAGGCCAACCAACCCTTCTGCGGTGTGCCGACCTGCTTGAAGCTCTCGGCCGCCTCTTCATCTGGTATAATCTGCTGCTTATGTCCGCTTCCCTGGGCTGCAGCATCGACGAGTAATTGCGCTTGGCACGTCTTGTCGAGCGAGAGGAACCAGAATGCGGCTTCGTCGACGGATTGACCGACTGTGAGTATGCCGTGGTTCTGGAGGATTGCGGCCTTTCCGTTCCCTACAATCAAGAGTCAGCATTCCAGCCGCGGATCTCTGCAAGTATTTCTTACCCAGCGCCTTCGCGATCCTCTCCCCCTCCTCGCTCGCCAGTACCACGCCTCCGAACTGTTTGTACACGCCGTGGCTCTTATAGAACCTTAGGCTATCCTGTGTGATCATATCCAATTCCCGACCAAATGCACTGAACGCTTTGCCATATACGCTATGAGCATGACATGCCGCGTGTACATCTGGTCTCGCTTTGTGGATTGCCGAATGGATGGCAAACGCTGCCGCGTTGATGGGCTGATCGCCCTGAACGACTTCGCCGGCTTCGTTTACGAGGATGAGATCGGACACTCGGATCAGGGAGAAGTGCGTCGACAACGGGTTCAGCCCTAGTAGTGTCGTCAGCGGGGAACTCGGGTTGTCGTAGACTGAAGACGGGAGCAGGTGAAGGATGGCATACAAAAGTGATCCGTCCATATCGGGTCTCTCACGCTGATGTGGCCTGCGACGCCTTCATCGAACCCGCGCGCAGCAAATATCCGATAGGCAGCAGCGAGGTGTTGCTTGCGATACAGGCGCTCATCCTCCAGGTTCTGGAAGATAGGGTACTTCCTGACCTTCAATGCTTTTCCCGACGCCGTTCGGCCCATGGCTGCCACGGTCTGGTTGTCGCTCGATTCCGCATGGTCGACGCGCTGGGGTGCAACGGCTGCTTGGTGCGCGTTCGTGGGTGTTGAGATGAATCTGCGGAGGCATTGCCCCTGCACAAGCGGGCGTCTGGCTACCGAAGTGAGCATGCGCGCCGAAGCTCGTGGGAAATACATTGTAGGCGATTGCCAGAAGGTCTTCCAGTAGACGGTAGCTGCATCGTGGGGCACGTGTCTAAGAAAAGATGGGGGTGATGCGGGAGAAGCAGCGTTCCCCGCAAACGTCAGCTCGCTAGCCCCGACTCATTTCTCAACTGCAGTCCGGGACGGATCTATATCCGAAACCCACATCCACCTTATCGTACGCTGTATATGGTCTCAACGAGGCTGACGCAGTCTGAGAGAGCGCCTTGGTCCTTTACATAATTCCATGCCAAGCCAATGTATCAGCTCCTGAAGACGTATTTGATGATTTCACTAGTGAAAAGTCACAGGGAATATAAAAGTCCCCTTTGGCATCTCTTCCTCGCCATTCGTAGGCCCTAGCTGTACCTGGACTTTCAATCTTTAACGATCTATATACCGGCGGTTGCTGATGCTTCAGGACAGCTCGATGCCCAAGCAGAACCACGGAACGGCTGTCGGAGACGGGAGAAGAGGGCTCGTCCACAAAGACTGGAAGTGAAAGCATCGACGTGTCTGAAGTGCTTGATTCGCCGCCTTCTCCGTGGTGTCTGGAAGTTGGGAAGTGGGAGGCGAATGCCCATGGCGTGTTTGTTTATCGCTCCTTCCTCGCTTAACCCATGGCGCCGGAGCCTGCCGAGTCCGGGCCCAGCCAGCGAATGGCATTTGGGCTGGCGGCTGCACCGCAGAAAAAGGCCGAAAAAGCAACAACCTTGCCGTCGCGCTCGTTTAACGCCAGCTGCAACTCCCACTGGCGACCGACGCGAGCACGATAGTCCTTCAGAGCCTCTTCACCCGTCATGTCCTAGTGTTGATGCGCGGCGTTCTCCTTCTGTGCGAGCTGGTGCGAGCTGGTGCGAGCTGGTGCGGGCTGGAGCACGAGCTTGCGCGAGCTATCGCGGGGAGCGCGGCTCCCGTTGTCCTCGTCGAGGGCTGGAATGGCGACGGAGCAGACATCGGCGTCTTTTGCGCCTGCCATTCGGTGAAATAGGCCAGGTGAGCAGCGGCCTCGCAAGCCATACCAACACCACCCAGCACCTTTCACGCATCCATCACCCCATGCCGTTCAACACCAGCTCACAAACAGCAACCTGCTCCAACGACCGGGATACACGTCTCGGCTATATCTCTCTAGCGGCCTGTTAGATTCCTTCCGTTTGGTGCCCCCGAGTCGTTTGACGAAGGGTCCAGATCCTGGGGAACCTATATACCCACTGCTCCGGGAGCTTGAGAAACGGCAAGCATCCGTCGCGAACCGCTCTCCTGCATCCGACCTGTACGCGCGACGGCACGCCAGCGTAACCTCCGCTGATCATCCGGAGCCGCTCAATTGGTGTTGCTGAATATCGCGGCAAACATGGCCGACGACAAGATCAAGGCCGAATCCGCGACGGTGAAAAGCAGCTATGAGCATTCCAACGTCGAGAGTCTGGCACCACCTCCGTCCAACTACCTGCTCAAGCTTGATCTCCGCCTCATTCCCATCCTGGGATGCACCTACACGATTCTCTTCTTGGACCGCACCAACAGTACGTTCCCACAACAAGGCTGAAGTATACCCAACTTACCTTTGCAGTCGCCAACGCGAGAATCGAGGGCCTCGAAGCATCGCTCAAGATGCCCCTCAATGGCTACAACACTTGCCTCTGGATTTTCTTCATCCCCTTCGTGTTGATCGAAATCCCTAGCAATCTAATCATGGGGCTGCCGCGAGTCAAGCCCAGCATCTTCCTCGGCATCAACATGCTCATCCTTGGTATCATTTCCACCTGCCAGGGTCTCACGCACTCGTACGGCGGGCTGCTTGCCCTACGCTTTCTCATGGGCATCTTTGAAGCAACCCTTCCTGCTGGTATGTGTGCATCGCACTGGTCTCTCGTGCCATCACTGACTCGCGTAGGTGCTGCCTTCCTCATTGGAGAGTATTACACCCGAAAGGAGTCGTCCCTCCGATTCGCCATGTTCTTCATCTTTGGCGTTCTCGGTCCTTGCATTAGTGGCGTATGTTACCTGTGTACCGCATCACTACCGTGACTTACCTATCATAGCTGCTGGCTTATGGCATCCGGAACATGAATGGCATTCAAGGCAAAGAGGGGTGGAGATGGTGAGTCAACTCTAACGGTCCATACGTGGATCGATGTTGACGTGCTCAGGATCTTCATCCTCGAGGGAATCTTCACAATCGCGATTTCATTCCTCATCTTCCTGGTCGTCCCCGAATTTCCAGAGAAGACCAACATCCTCAAGCCGGCCGAAAAAGAGCACCTCCTCGAAAAGCTGCGCCGCGACAAGGGCAACCAGAAGCTCAACATGCGCGATGTCCATTGGGTAAAGGTGCTATCGGATTACAAAATCTGGTTCCCGTAGGCTCATTGCCTCACTAAACCCTCACACTATCCACTGACACCATTCCAGAACCCTCATGTTCTTCTGCTGCGACATGACTGCAGCCTCAATGTCCAGCTTCATCCCAACCATTCTCACCGAGCTCGGCTGGACAGCCGCCCGCGCCCAAGTAATGTCTATTCCCATCTGGGCGACGGGTATTGTCTTCGAGCTATTCGGCGGTTGGGCTGCAAGTCGCACTGGCTGGCGCTTCCCCTTCATCCTCTTCGGCATCTGCTTCGCCATGATGGGGTGGATTATCCAACTTGTCTACTCCAACAACAAAGGCCTGGCCCCTGGAATCCGCTACTTCTCACTCTTCGCTATGAGCGGCGGCACATTCATCCAGATGGCGATTACGACGTCTTGGATGACGATTAATTTGAGAGGTAGAGCAAGTACGGCGGCAGGCACAGCGATGGTCCTGGGGTTGGGGAATTGTGCAAATTTTGTGGCGACTAACGTGTTTATCACGAAAGAGAGGCCATTCTACCCTACGGGGTTTAGGACGGGATTGGCGCTTACAATGGTTGGAGCGGTGGTTTGTCTGATCTATGTGGGGCTGCTATGGTGGCATAACAAGAAGCTAGATGCGAAGAGAACGGAGGTTGGAGGTGAAGATACGCAGGAGGAGTACAGGTACTTGTTCTAGGCGGTGGGAGGGAAGACGGAGAACAGGGGTGGTCACGACAGATGGCCGATGAACACGGACATTAAAAAGTTTTTTCCAAATGGCATAACTAATGAGCTGAATCAGCAGATTGATACATACTGAAAAGACTATGCGTCTTTAACACTGCGCCCTCAACTTCTCCTTCAACCTTCTTAGCGCATCATACCTCGACCCACCTACAAACGCCCCAACTTGTCCATCAGACACCATGAAGTCCTCCACGAACCCACAATGCGGTACCGTCCAAATTCCCGCGACCCAAGGCTCCTCGTCCCGTACCTCAACCTCGCTATTCCCATGGCGCCTCTGCTTTTTGGCCGCGATAGCAAAGTCGCATGGGCGATAGTGTCGGTATATTGTGCAGACGAGCCGCTTGATCTCTGAGACGAGGCCCGCTTCGACTTTTGCCATTGCGGTTTCGTTGCCCTTCGGGGCAAGAGGGGTGTTGTTTGGGGGAACCGAAGGGCATTCGGTCCATTCATAGCAGCCAAGTGAGCCGCCATCGAGCATCCGAGATAGCACGCGGAGTGCTTCTTCGAGGTGGCGGTAGGGCGGCGTTTGGACCACGACACGCTCTTTGTATCCTGTACCCGTGTGCAGCAGGGCGACGACGAAGGGGTCGCTTGGAAGGCGATGCGTGGGGGAGCGCTGGATGCGTTTCGTGACCAGCGTCAGAAAAGGGTGTAGTGAAGTGTAGACGGTGCGTGTTTTGTCAGTGATAGTTGTTGCGAGTGTAGACGTAGGGACTTTGTGCCAATCGTATTCGTGGGGCTCTGGTGTGTTGGGCCTAGGTTTGGAGTGGACTATGGTGGCGAAGGTGGTGAAGAGCAGGCCGCCGAGTAGGAGGATGGTCGCTGGCCTGGAAGTGGACGGAGGCATGGCGATGTAAACTGAGGTGATGGACGCAATGTAGTGAGCTTTTGAAGGAAAGAGGGCAGAAGTGGCGTGCGTCTTATAGTGCAGCGATTTGTGTAGAGGTTGATGAAGCGTTGTCTCAGACACTCTAAAGTGGGTAGAGTATTGAGACACGGTAGAAGGGTGTTTGCGACAGGACAAATCGAAGATTTTAAAGCTTTCACGGCGATACGGTTGAGTCTCAGAGCCCACCATTGAATGAAGTGCTTCGATACGTTCTCCCTCCAGTGGACCGTTCCAGTCCCACAAATGTATTCAACTGGTACGTCCCTCCACATGTCGCACAAATCTATCCTTTAAACTCCTCAGCGCACCCATCCTTGTCGTCCCTTGCCCCTCCTCCCACAAGAAGGCATCCACAAATCCACCCTACGGGACAGTCCACAGCGCAGCAATCCAAGCTTCATCAGCAGCACCTACAGCCCGCCGACGCCGTTGCCTCTTTATCGCGACCGCAATACAAGAGAATTTATCTATACTGTAAGTCTTTTTCCGCTATGGATCTGATTTTCTCTACGAGATTCGCTTCGGCTTGAAAATCTTTGTTTGGATTATAAACCTCCAGAGGGTACATCCAGGCATTCCAGCATTCAACCCACCCACGCCCCCTCACGGTCTCGTCATTTATTAGCTTTGCAAGCGTGTCGAGAGCTATTTCGCCGCTACCATGTGCTTGTGTCTCGAGGGCAATAAGGGAGCGCTTCATGTTTTTCATTGGTGAGTACAGGAGAGCGGCAATGAATGGGTCGCTTGGGAGGGGCTCAGTGGAGCGGCGGATGCGTCGCGTTGCGAGGTAGAGGCAATCCGGGTAGATGGGGTCGTCCATCTTTGCTTTATCGAGCATGGATTGCATGAGAGGGCTGGTGGGAGGCCTATGCCACATGTACTCCGAAGTATGGGGTCCTGGCCTTGCATGGACGATGGCGGCGAGAGTCGCCCCAGCCGCGGCGCAGGCGACGAGAAATGGACCTGGGCCGGTGAGCGTAGGTGATGGCATGACGAAGGTCAGGTAGAAAGATCCGTGGAGGCTGGGGAATTGGCTGAACGGTCGATTGTATATATACCTATTGTTTGCAAACGTCAAGAAACGTTGGGAAAAAGGCAAGCTTGTGCTGACAGGTCAGTCCTGTTTGCTAGGATGTTCTAGATGCTGCCTTATACACTACCCATGTTGAAGTACGAAATGGGGTATCGTCGTTGAGTATTCGCCGATCCAAAAACGCCAAATGCAAGTTCTCCTCCTGGTGTCTCGCGGTGTTGAAGCAAGCCACCCATCCAGCTCTTCCCTACTTCATTGCAGACCCCTAATCGTGCTTCTCTGCACCGTATCCACCCTTGCCTTCCAGGGTTTCGTACGTCTTTCCCTCGCTAGCCTTCCCGTTCCTGGGTCCTCTTTCATCCAAATCTTCTTGCAACCACCTGAGCACCAGCTCGCCCAACTGGCTGTTCCCAGTGATGGCTCGATTGCCCTCTGAGGGTACAACGTCCAGCTCCTCGATGCTGCCCCACTTCTTCACCTTTCCGAGAAACATGTGTACCAAGTGCGTCGGCCACGTCGCCAAGTTATCCAAGATATGCGTCGCATACACAATTGTGCAAGCCCGTGTCTCTGTCTCCCTCTTCAAAAAGTTCAAGAAGTTACTGCGCGAGAGCAAATCCAAATCCACGGTGATCTCATCGAGCAACAGGATGGACCATGGTCGGAGCAATCCCATAGCCAGTTGTACCCGTCTACGCTCGCCGTCGGAAACAGCGTGCATGCGCCACGCGAGATCAATATCCAGGATGCGGACGAGCTCATCGCGCCGTTCGTGGTAGTAGTCGCCGCCGACGGAGGAGAGAAGGGTGGGCACGTCGATGTCGGTGCGTACGATGGGGTTCAGCACCCATTCGAGACCGAGGTACGTCACGCCTTCGAGGCCGAATTTGAAGGGGTCGACGCCTGCGATGGAAACGCTGCCGGCGGGTGCCATGCGCTTGCCGGAGAGAAGGCGGAGGAGCGTGGTTTTGCCAGCGCCGTTGGCTGGAAACAATCAATGACGGTCCCCAAATGACTAGGCGGGTTGTGGATGCATCATACCTCCTATAAGGAGCGTCCTGCTACCCGGAGGCAAGTGGAGGAAAACCTCTTTGAGCCCGCTGCTGCCATCCGGGAATGCGTAGCTGAGGTTATTCACGTCAATCGAGGGCGCGATGTCCTTCTCCTTCTGCTCTGCTGCCATTGCGCCTGCTGGTAGTGGATCGGGCTGCTCGAACGAGCCTTTTTAACGCGTGAGAACCCCATCTTTATAGAAGAGTCATGGTGTGACGACCTGGCGCGGCTGCCCGAGGTTCTGACGGCATTTGGTGGCGCTAGTGCGAAAGAGGAAGGCGCCATCGCGAAGCTTTTTACAATCCTTTCGGCATTCGACATTTTACGTTGAGAACCTCAACCGACTGGCGGAGAATTTGTGATCCTGCATGCTCCGAGCGGTGAGGCGGTTTTCGAGCATACGAGTGTCCAAGATGGCGCAGCCACCGCTGAAGCCTTTGGTGGCTATTGTTGGTGCGACAGGGACGGGGAAGTCTGATGTGGGTGGCTACGAACACCAAGCATGATGGAAGACTGATCACAGTAGCTAGCTGGCTGTGGAGCTGGCGCGCCGATATAACGGCGAAATCATCAATGGAGACGCAATGCAGTTGTATCAGGGTCTACCAATTATCACGAACAAGATCACCCATGACGAGATGAAGGGTGTGCCGCATCATCTTCTAGGGTGTATTGGTCTCGAGGAGCAGACGTGGACGGTGAGCACCTTCATCAAGAAAGCCTTGGAAGTAGTGAGTCTTCCTACTCTGTGTGCCGTATTGCCTCACCAATGGATGCAGATTGATGAAATCCGAAGCCGAGGAAGACTACCAATCCTCGTTGGTGGGACTCACTATTACACCCAGTCCCTACTATTTCACGACACGATGGCGAGTGAGCCGCCAGCTAGTGATATCGAAGCGTCAGCACAATTCCCTATCTTGGATGAGCCCACAGAGGTGTTGCTAGAGAAACTCAAAGCGGTGGACCCTATCATGGCAGACCGTTGGCATCCCAATGAAAGACGCAAGATTCAACGATCTCTTCAGCTCTATCTACAAACTGGAAAGCCAGCATCACAAATTTATGACGAGCAACGTGCTCGTGGAGCGCCCTTTACGCTGGGTGCGAATGACGAGTCTGTCGAAAGGAGCACTGGCCTTCGATTCCCAACCCTCTGCTTATGGGTCCATGCTGAAAAGGATGTTCTTTACCCACGTCTCGATTCTCGCGTTGAAAAAATGCTAGCCAAAGGTCTTCTATCAGAAGTCGACACATTGGATGAGTTCCGTAGATCCCGCGAGGCGCGCACCCGGGCAATGGTCGACCAGAGCCGCGGGATCTGGGTATCCATTGGATATAAAGAGTTCCTACCGTACCAGAAGGCGCTTAGAGGCAAATGTACGACTCAAACGGACCTGGACAAGTTGAAGGCTGCAGCCATCGAACAGACGCAGGCAGGTACTAGACAGTACGCTAAACGGCAGGTCAGATGGATTCAAATCAAATTACTCAACGCTCTCATACGCACAGGCCAGATGAGTAGCATTTACTTGATAGATGGGTCCGATCTAGACCAGTGGGTTACGCGAGTCATCGGACCTGCAACCGACATAACCCACAAATTCCTCGCGGGTGAAAGTTTACCAGAGCCTTCAGGATTATCAGCAGCTGCGAAAGAGATGCTGACTCCGCGGCGAGATGACCTCGCCCAGCGCCCCGACTTATGGCAGAAGAGAGTCTGCGGAACTTGTAAGATGGTTGCGGTCACCGAGAATGAGTGGGACTTACATCTGAAGAGTCGGTCACATAGAAGGGCCGTAGGCGAGCAGAAGAAAAAGAAGCAATCGAGGGCTCTCACCAAAACTTCCAAGGGCCCAAAGGAGGATTTGATTGATGTCTTGGAGAGTTGCATTGGAGTATTTCCCGAGGAGGAATCGGCGCAACAAGAGTCTGGGAATTCGCAGTCAGATGTTGCCAACATCTGAGCTGACCACCTTCCTGATTACCTTAGGTACATTCAAAATCAACCCCGCCAATAAGCGACCGGCTCGCCTTTGCAACGCAACAGCGGGGCTAAACTAATCAACACACCCGCGGCACAGCACCTCACGTATAAAGTCGGTGTCATCGGGAGAATCGGGCACTATATTGTTTTCCGAGATCATTCTGAACGGCATGGCTGGCGAATACTACGTGGTACCGCTACTCCTCAACGGCAAGGAGATCCAGCAGCCATCAATCTTCGACGTCACATCTCCCGGAACTGGGGAGACATGTTGGAAAGCGGCATCCGCCACTCCCGACGATGCCATCAAGGCGGTTGAGGCTGCCCAAGCTGCTTTCCCTGCCTGGTCCAAAACAAAGCCCGCCACACGAACCGCCATCTTGCTAAAAGCTGCGGATATCCTCGAAGCCAACATCGAGCGGCATGCGGACTTTATGATGACTGAAATGGGAACCGATCGGGGCACCGCCCAATTCTTCGCCGTTCCTTTGGCTATCGCAATGTGTCGGGATATTGCTGGACGGATCTCGAGTGTGTGCGGCAGGGTTCCAGTGGTGGCCCAGGAAGGACAGAGCGCTATGATCTGGAAGGAGCCCTATGGAGTATGCCTGGGTATTACCGCCTGGTAGGTATACAGTCTCCCGCTCCGACAATGAGCTGGCGCTTACGTCGAAACAGGAACGCGCCAGCTGTCTTTGCCATCCGCTCAGCGGCCACCGCTATCGCAACTGGAAACACCACAGTCATTAAAGGCTCCGAGATGACACCGCGTAGCTTCTTCGCAGTTGCCAAAGCTTTCCAAGAAGCTGGTCTGCCGGATGGAGTCTTCAATGTGATTTCATGCAAACCACAAGATGCAGCAAGGGTGGTAAACACTATGATCGAACATCCAGCGGTGCGCAAGGTCAACTTTACGGGCAGTGCAGCTACGGGTCGCAAAGTAGCGCGTGTGTGCGGTGAGAACTTGAAGCCGATCCTCATGGAGCTTGGAGGCAAGAACAGCGCGATTGTATGCGAAGATGCAGATCTGGAGAAGGCGGCAACCCAATGCATGGCTGGCGCTTTCCTCAACGTAAGTATATCCGAACTCACTGACCACTCGTCTACATGGATGGCTGACTATACCAGGCTGGTCAAATTTGCATGGGCACCGATCGAATCGTCGTACACGAGTCCATCGCCCAACAACTCATCGATGCGTTGACGAAACAACTCGCCGTTGCGGCCGAGGCCTCCTTTGACCTACCCACCGTCGTCTCCAGTGCCTCAAAGACGCGTCTGTCAAACCTTGTCTCCGAAGCCCTCTCTCAAGGCGCGAAACTCATCTCACATCCTGCCCCTGCTACCCCCGGCGCAACATTCGTACCAACTATCCTCGCTGACGTCTCACAATCCTCCACTCTTCATGGCGAAGAAGCTTTCGGTCCGCTAGTCGCAATCTCCACCTTCAACACCGACGCAGAAGCCATCGAGTTTGCCAACTCGACGCCGTATGGACTCAATGCAGCCGTGTTCACGCGGGATCTGAGGAGGGGCCTTGCGATCGCGAAAGAGATCGAGGCTGGTGCGGTGCATATCAATAGTATGACGGTGCATGATGAGCCTGCGCTGCCGATGGGTGGCGTGAAGGGTAGCGGATGGGGAAGATTTAACGCTGCCGAGGGGATGGAGGAGTTTCTTACAAGAAAGGTTGTTACTTGGGATGACTAGAGTGGATGCCCGTCACCGATGTGAAGCATTCGAGTCTCTCCAGTAGGTATGAAGCCTCTTAGTCGCAACCCTACAATAGCCTGTTCCAAACGGTATGGAGCGGAAATCCGCCCTCGAGATCCGAATGCTTACTAAGCTTACGCTACTTCTACCTTCCATTCTTCCTCCATCTCATCCACCACTCTTTCCATCTCCAATCCACTTGTGCGCCTTGTCGAATAATTGAAAAGCTATGCCGCCAGCCCTCCCCTCATCCAGCGCCTCGTCCAGTCCACTACCCGCCCTGCTCATCACCGAAGCTGCTCTCAAGGTCATTGGCGGCACAATCTTTCTCCTCTCGCCCTCTACAATCCTCTCCCGCTTGGCCCCAGGCCCCCACACGTCTCTATCCAAGATACTGATAAGCGCACTCGGCACGCAAACTCTCGCCTTCGCCGTGCCACTCTTCCTCGCCGCGCGTAATGATTCACGAAGCGCAGGCAGTCGGAAGATCGTGTACTGGACATGTTTAGCAAGGGAGAGTTTTCTGGCTGTCAGTTTGGCGGGCTGTGCAGCGAGCGTTTGGTGGAGTAATTGGATTCAGCAGGGGAACGAGACGAAGGACCTTGCCGTGACCAGAGACCTAGAGGACGGCTTAAGAGGGAGCGCAAAGTTTAGAGAAGAGGGAGAGGAGAAATCGCAGGCATTGCAGCGTGGGTTGGGGCTTTGGATTGCGGAGTTGGTGCCGTTTGTGGTGGGGAGGCTGTGGGTGTTGAGGATGAAGGACGAATGGTTCTGAGTTTTGATGTGGAAATACTGGAATGTAATGAGGCTCAAGTTGGTAGTCGGGAATGATCATGTTCTAGACTATAGTGGGATAATGAACTAACTACATGATGGAATCGGAGAAAGCACTGTCTGCACGACAGCGACACATGCTCGCAGATACGCACAATAATAATTTCAAAACGCCTCTTTACAGATCTCGGATCGGATCGTACGGTCGAGACGGTGCCGAAGCGGATTCGCTGGTAGGTTCTGCCAAGAGTTAGTCCCTCCAAGTATACGAACTTGGATGGTCGCACCGCTTTGCTTCTTTCGCATCCAGCGTATGAGGCTAGACATCCGCCAATGTAGGATGGAAGAATTGACTTCTGGGATATCATCTGCCGCTAACGCTGCATTGATACGCTCGAGAAGTTTGATACGCTCTGTTGCCGTATATTGAACATAGCGCTGTCCAGGATAGAGAGCGGCGAGCTTTTTGCCCTCTTCTCTAGTAAGCCACTGCACGCGCGCGGTTAGCTTGCTTTTGGAACATCAAGATACTCTTCAGCGCGTACATAAAAACGATGCCACTGCTCGTCAGAAAAATCTAACACCTTCTGCACCTCTTCGGCCTTCGCGTTGAGTTTGACTTCCATGTTGGTGCCAGGATGTATGTAGCCTAGCACCAGAACTGAGGTCGTCACCAGTCAATGCGGCACAGCAGGCGTATGTAAGCTTCCGGCCCCCAATCTCACAACATCACAGCGTACAGTGAAGGTCTGGAAAGTTGCAAAAAGATATGACTCGGCCGAGGTTTGAACTCGGGACCTTCAGTGACCTAACTACTTGCGTGTTAGACTGACGTGATGACCAACTACACCACCAAGCCTGTCGTAGATGCTGTATTAGCTGATTTAATTCAAAATGAGCTACAGAATCAATGGACATGAAGATCCTTGGCGGGTGACTGTGGCCGACAAACTATGGGAGCATCAATCGAATCTTCGCGTAATGCGGGGTAAAGTGGGGCGAGTAAAATTCTATGCACCATCACCATGCAACACCGAAATTTCACGAAGCAGATTGCGGTAGCAGACGAAAGCCAGTAGTGTCTAATCCTGCTAAGATTTATCACGTCTGACGGAACAGCTAGCGGTCTAACTTATCGTAAAATGTCTTTTTGACTGGACTCCCAAGCTGTCAAAAGCTACCTAGGCTAGTTGACGCGTTCTATCGGATGTGTACGAGATCATTCTGCTACAGATGCTGTGCAAGATTTGCCTCTTCCCAAAGATATCGTTTGGCAAACCAGGTGGGTTATCCAGGGCAGGGTAGAGAGGCGAAAGTATATCCAGCACTGATGTCAATTCGTTATTGAAGTCAGCTAGCCCATCATGTTGGACTACCTTCCAGAAGACACAACCTGAGTAGGTGCAATGGAAGATTACCTGTTGTTCTATGGTGATCTTGAAGCAAAAAGCCAACAGGTAATTACAGACAAGCTTCCGCAAGATGTATCTGCAATTGTTTCATCAAAGGCCATATATAACGTACGCAATACTACAGAAAAATACTGACAACCTGTAATCCGGTGTTGAGCTCCTCACCTTACTTATCTGCGTATTCTACAAACATGTGAGAAGTCCTCGAAGAACTATCTCGAGATGTGCCATCGATTGGACCGCTGCGCCGTGGAAGCTTAAGATCAGATCAGGGCACTGGATGCAGCAGTCGCCGCGGCTCCAATCGTAGTGAGGCGTGGGATTTCGCTGATCGCTGCGTCTTCGATAGCGTGCTTTGTTTAGGGGTTCTATCCTCCCTATCTGACGTAATTTCGAAGATTTATGTCTCGATTGTTGACAGACAAGCAGCCTACCGAGTTGGGTGTTGACGAATGTTGCATATGAGGTTCAAACGACGGTGCATATACTTTTGAAGGCTGCAGAGGTCGTACGTATGCTGGCTGGGACGACCGTAGAAAATCACCAGCCTGGGCTGTCGGTCCGAATGAGTAATGCGTGGTCGAGAGTTGCATTGAAGATCTGTTGACAAAGGCTGAGCAGTATACAATGGTGCTGGAACTGCGGTCATGAACTTGGGGTGAAGTCTGCGTAGTAAGAAGCGATGAGGCCAGCCGCAAGGTGTTCTTGCTTCCTCAATAGGCATTCCAGAAGAAAAGCACCGCTGCCATCTTCAGACTTGATCACAGCAGTCGCAACCATCTCCTGAATGCCAATCATGATTATTTCCTTTCATCCATGCCGAAGGGCGGCGTTTGCGACTGCGCTCAGAAGGCGCAGTGCTTTCCATCGACTTGACAAGAATGAGGAAACCGCAGAGCGCGCGCTAGGTCATGGCACCGATCATACTGTGCAAGGGAATGCTGGCTGCCAGGTATTCAGCCACTGTCGCGGGGGAATAAAACTCGTCTTGGTGTTCTAATGGGCCTGCTGTTCAGCGGCATTAAAAGTTGCCTGACTACGACCGGCCGATGGTCAGGCTATAAGGCTTGTCAGGCTTGTCGGTCTTGTCATTCCTTCGCGTCTCAAGCATTTCACTTTTTCGATCAAGCATCCTCATGTTTGGAGTGCGACTTGACGAAGTGGATACGACGCGGGTCGGCTTCATCGTGGACAAGCACATTGCTTGAGATCGCGCTTACCTACTGCTCGCCTGTGAATTTTCGTAGCTTTTCCTTTGGTAGTAACATATTTCCTGTTTTTTCTGGATGATGGTGTTTGATCGCAATTTGATGAAGGATTGACAGTGCAACTGGCGTCGATTCGACGAGAGCGGGCCTAGATTGCCACAGCTCCTCGAAATTGCATTTTCAGGCGGACATGAAGAGTACGCGTAACTCCTCCTCCTTGCCAAGAGGTTGGATGTTACCTCCTGGCAATCAGGGGGTGCTTCGGAGATGGAGAAACCAAACCGCCGGACGATGGGATTTTGCTTTTCGATGTTTCAGTATCTTGCCACCCAACCTCTCCCAGCCTTCGGCTCCTATGTCAAGACTAAAGCCAAAAAAAGAAAACATTGTTGTCAGATATATGAGCATTCCGCGCGTGCATATGCGCGGTGATGATAATATTCCGCCTTCGACTACATGGAGGCGCTGAGGCAGCCAGGAGCAGGTTCATCACGTCCGCGTCACCGATGCACTTGCGCATGTCCGCCACTCACAGCAAAGGTCACTCTCCGACGGCGAGGTTGATACACGCCGCGGGGTCTGTCGCAGCGCCATCCAGGGATGCTGCGGGGCGGGCCAAGAAACACAGTCGCACCTTCGTTGGAGTCCAGGAGGGAACGAGGAGGGCCAAGGCTGCTTTTCGCCTGAGTGCCTGAAAAGGGACGAATCCCAAACGACAACGTCGTTGAGCCCCTTCCGCCGAGCCTCACAAGTCCCCGAAGCATTCTCATCCTCCACCTTGGCTAACACGCTGTCCGTCTCGACAGATGCTTCTGCGAACAAAGCTCAAAGCGCCGAGGGGCGGTTCTGTTCTCCCCTGGAGAATTTGACCAACGTCGTGGAGGAACGCTGCCAAGTGCCGCGCTCTCGCCTGTTCACGCACCTGTGCCTGAGGACTTACTCTATCCGGTCACAGGACGAATCGAACCGAGTCCTCGCTGCCGTGTGTGCTTGGCAAATCGACTTTTGTAGAGCCCAAGCCCGCGTGTGAAATTGCCGCCTCTATGCACATGCGATGGGTACGATTCCGAGGCTATTTTTGCTGCTTCGTGAATGCTCAATTGGAGATGCACTCGGCGCAAGCACCAGACATAGCGCTCTTCACAAGCAGTGCTAACTCTCCATAGGAGACCGCAACCGTCCCAAACTGTTAGTCTGACCTGCTTACCGCTGCGACCAGAAACAAACGCTCTCCTCGTTACGGCACGTCCCCGCCGCATCAGCTCCCGCACGGAGATCGAAAAGTAGTGTGACAAGATGTGCAGCTCTTGTTGGTCTCGATGCTGGCCTCGATAAACTCCAGACCGCCGTCGAAGTCCCACATTGGTGCGCATGTGCTGCGCGTCCCTGTGCGAGCGCGTCCCTCAAACGGCCTTGGCAGACCGCTACCAAGCTACTTGGCCCGGCTTCACAGAAGTTTCAAGCTCACCCTAAAACAGCGACTAGCTTGGCGGGGGTCATGATGGCGATCACCGTAGCGAGGACCTCGAAGTTGATATAAGACGCAGTGGAGCCCATACTTTCGATTCTCCAGTCCGGCCACTCACCTTCACTTCTACCGATTACTCTAATCAGCATCTCTGTCGCCGGGCGATAGACTTTCAGTCACTTTATTCGTTCAAAGAAGATTACGTTTTCGCTCACTGCCCTTCTTGCCTTTATACCACCTACCGAATCTTAGTCCAAAGTCTATAATTCAAAACCCAACGACAAGATGCTTCCTCAACACGTCCTCCTCGCCCTCGTCGCGGCCGTCTCCGCTGTCCCCCTCAACATCAACTTGGGCGCTTACTCTCCTGCCCTGGTAGTCGGTGATGGTGAGATCTCGCTGGGATCTAAAGAATCAGCATCAGAATTGATGGCTACGCTTGCCTCCGGTGCAAATGAGGCCAACGCCGCTCCAGGTCAGCAAGAAAACCAGCCGGCTCCGGAAGCGCAGCCGGCACCAGAAGAACAACCCGCTGAGGAGAACGCAGCTAAACGAGCCCCTAACCTCGTCCGAACCGTCGACCATCTCGGCAAGCGCACTCCTGCTCAGGAGGATACCCTCGCTGCCTACGAGGGCGCTATGGAATGGATCAAGCGCGATCTCGCTGGCTTCAACGCCGCCCTCACCTACGCCCGAGAAGCCATGCAGAACACCCCCAAGATCGAGTTGGGCTCAGAGGGTGCTGGTGTCGGTATCGTCGTGAGCCCCGGTCTCAACGTCCCCGCCAACTCTGCCGCCAACGGCGCACCGCCAGCCGCCGGAAAGGTCAAGCGTAGCGACGTCATAGAGGACTCAGAAGCACCCAAGATGACCCTCGTCGCCATCACCGAAGTTTGAACACGCATCGCATCAATTTGAGAAGTTGGGGCTTTGATACCCTTGCAATACATCCGCAGCTTCTGGGGAGGCAATTGAGGAGACAGCATGGAGCAGCGGCGATTTTTTCTTCTTCGTGGGACTTTTGAACGTACTATGGCAATATTATGGGGTAACAGTATACTGATTTAGGCGTGTGGAGCTGAAAGGTGTTAGAAAAGATAGATCTCAATGGACGAACAACGTGATCAGACCGATTCCTTCAACCCTCTCAATCTTTCTTCTTTACCGTCTCCTATTCTCATTCGCTCTGCTTGTTGCTTTCCATTGGCATTTCTTCTCCTTTTCCACTCCACAATCCGGAAGCTGTTACTCTGGATTCCTTCACTGACATTGCAGACCTCCACGACTCGCCCGACGTCTCCGCCACGAGCAATCAGCCCACAACGAGTCAAGCCTCCGCCAAGTATCCCTTGGCGGTCTCAACAACGTCTTATTAAACGGCACGGCGGCCAGGGAACCTTTACCCGATGCGGCAATGCCAAGCGCGGAAGGTGAAACGGAAACTGCATGACATACCCAAAAGTCACTTACGTATGCGGGTGTAGGTGAGTCCTTTAAGGTGCCTGTAGCGCGGATCACTGTGCACTGTGCGTTTTGCGATTCTTCTTGGTGAGCTTGGGTGCTCGGTGTGTTGGGATGTTGTGTTTGGAGGAGAATGGGATGTTCAAAGCAAAATTGGTTCATGGACCTTTGTGGGAGACTGCTGCTGCAGGCTTGGGCATACGCACGTGGTGCTTGACGTGGATTTCATATCTGGGCGGATTACCTTATCTGGTACCGTCTGTTATGCGATGGCTGCCGGTGCGCGGCATTTGGGAATCGGCAGACGGCTTTGGATACGATAGGCGGCCCGATGCGATAGCTGCCTGCGACTGAAAATGTGTGGACAACTTGTTGAAACATTATGGCATTGTGACAGCTAACTCTGCGAGGCTGGAAGGATGGAAGAATGAGACATCCGAGGCCTTCAATTGCCACCCTGAGGTATGCGATTCCACTTGGCTCCTCATCATTCTCCAGGACCAGGCACAACATACTTCCGCCCTCGCACTTCTCTTCTACTTGCATGTTGGGCCTGAGGACTACTATTAATCCAAAATAGTACAACTCGTATGAGCACCAGAAGGGGCCCAAAGTGGTAGCAAAGAACTTCGCCACAAATGAGAAATAGTAAGGTAATTGAAGATTAAGACGGCTGCTCGCGGTGTTCGCCACTACATCAGACTGCTCCAAAACACGCCCAATCATCTGAGTTGCCGATGTATACCGTCTTAGCTGTACAGGAACTCCTTCGCATTCCACCTGAGCACCTCCTCATACCAATTGATGAATTCCTGCTGGTTAACGTTCTTCTTCTCGATCAGCACGCTCCCCTGCTCATCCTTGACAACGAACTCTTTATCGAGGAAGATTGGAGCCCTGATATGCTCATCGAACATATCCTTGACCGCCTGACTGACTCCAATGCTCTCGATCTCCTTTTGGTCCTTGTACTTTTTGTGAATGTACTTTGCTAAACTACCAGCCGGCCCAAACGCGAACCCACTGCCGGGCGCACCCGCCGACAAGCCAGAGACAACATCAATGAACAGACTACCCAGCTCTATCTGCTTCTTCGATGCTTCCCTCTTCTGCAGAATGTAGTGTTGGACACCGGCAAGCAGGATACCGGCCTGGCAACCAAGATCTTTGTCTGTTTTCGCAGTCTTGAGTGTTTCTCTTAACAAATTACGGAGCTGCTCCTTGGCTTCCTTTTTCTTGGCCGCTTTGTCTTTGTTCTTTTTCGAAAGGGAAACTTTGACGTCTAGTTCTTTGGACTGCGCTAGCACAGCCGAAACAGCATCGATTGTTCTTAGGACCAGTCTGACTGGATGAGGCGATCGCTTTTCACGCTTGTGCGTTACGTGTCGTGAGGTCTATGGATCAAAACGGGCAGCGCTTGCATTGTGACCAACGGTGGCTGAAGGTAGTCTTTTACCTCTTGGACAGTATCAGATGTAGCACAGCCCACAAGTTCCGCGAACAGCTTCATGGCGCTCTTCAGTGCCATGTGGAGTATCATAATCGCCGCGAACGAGAGGGCGTTTCCCTTCTTTCCACTGGCTTTCGGGAGAAATATGGGTTTATCTGCCTCTGTTTTTGAGTGAATGGCGACGCAGACCCTCACTTTTGGGTATTTCGTGGTATTCGCGAGTGCTCGTACGGATTTTGCGCTTTCTCCCTCGTCCGATAGTGCTGATCGAGTCTGGAAGCAACTTCGAGAGTTTATACGTTGATGACGGGTCCTTCCACTCTTGGTGTTTCCACAGGGATTTCAGATACTTCGCCAGGTCACCTTCAAGGTCGACATCGCCCTCGAAGACGGGTTGAATGCGATCACGTTGCTTGAATCCTCGACTTTCGTCCACCCGTCGTATCGTGCCTTTGATTTCGTCGTCCAAGTCTTCCAGATCTCCTGGGTACGAAATTGAGCATGAGCTCATAGCCTCGTCTGAATCTTTCCTCTTTCTGTGGGTTTCTTTTGCCATGGTTTTTGTGGGGATCACGGCTGGTGAAGCTAATGGGGGTGGGAGTCAAGCTAGCCAGGTAATTGAGCAAGGGACAGGCAGGTTCCGCGAAAAGTTTTGGAAATGATAGAGATTTCTTTTTTTATAAAAAAGAAAAGTGTGTAGGTGGGCTGGCCACTATTATACACAGGCTGTTGGATCCCCGGTCGTCTAGCCACGTTCAGCTGCGTATCAATGTGTAACCCTGGAAAATGTCTTCAATGATTAGCCAGAGGGATGTTACGAGGGTTGTTGCCTTGAAGGTTGCATATGCGAGCTGCGCATAGACGTCAATGATATTTTCCCATTGGTGTAAACTCGGGCCGCAGGGAGAAGCGTTCTACGCCACGGACAATCTGCTGTGTGAAATTTAGAGAATCGTAAACATCCTGCCCAGGAGGATGACGCAAGGCGATAAATCGCAGCATAGATATAGAGAAATTGAAAAAAACAACAGCCAACAGAAAACATATAAGAAGAAACACTCTAGAGCCAATGTGATCGGATATGGATAGAAAAAGAAAGCAAGAAGCCAAGCCGAATGAATTATCATACAAGTGCCGATTAGGCACCATCCTCACCACGGGATATAGATAGCAGCTCCCCATCAGTGCGGGCCAGCAGGAGGGTCCTTTTTCTTCGGGCTTTTCGGCCGCAGTGTAATACGAACAGATCTTTTAGGAAGAGTCCCTTTAGGGTATACTTCGATCTTCGTCGGAGCGTTTGGGGTTGTGGGCTTACTGGCCTCCTGCTCTCCCTCACTTCCATAGGTGGCCGCTGTCGAAGAAGTACGGCTGTGAATAGACTTCGTATCTGGGTCTTGTTTCCTCTCTTGAGCGACCTGAGGACTGTCACTGCCATTGGTCGCATCACCGGATGACGTGCGACTGTGACTGACTTTCACACCCGGGTATTCTTCCTCCAATTTATCAACGATTTTGTTCGGGGGTTCCGGTCGGTATAGTTGATGATAGCTACCAGGTAGAGGATCCGCTGGAGCTTCCTGGCCTTCTCCGTACATGTTGCGTGCTGGCTTTTTGCCCTGGGAGGGATTCGTATCTTGGTTGTTCGAGGAAGACATGTTGCGTAGACGAATACGCGATTTGGAAGTTTAGTTTCGGATAAAGATAAGAAACTGGTCAAGGAAAAAAGTGTGTACAATTTCGGGTTTTGAACGGGATTGGGGTTTGGTAATGAGACTGCGCTCGATTGAAGTCGCAAGGCGAGACTACTGGTTGACTTGGTTGGTGGATTAGATATCTGAGAAGATGTGAAGGGTACACTGCGAACAGGTTTTATATACTTCTCTATGACTCCCTATTTGGAGACGGGATGATGATATGTATGGAATGTTCTTGATGCTGTAGAGTCAAAGCTATGAGCCTGCTCGCAAGAGCGGGTGCCCAGCATGGTAGGCCCATAGGCCACCAAACAAGAATGCCGGCAATGTCATCGACTCAATAAAGGGCACACGACACATCGACTCATGGCCAGCGCCAGCGCCATATTGCGGACCATTGTGGTGCGATAACCCACATGGTGTTCACGAGCGCAGGGACCACGTCCCTCAGGTTACACCAAAGTACCATCCCCACTCTTCCGGCTTTGTCAATGGAATCACTTCTCTAGATCCCGATTCCGGCCATTGGCTGTGCCCGTCTCTGTGACTCCTTGTTACGGGTAGACCGTCTCAGCACAGCGTACCAAGAATGAGCAACGCAGGTTGCGCATACTTTATGACTCCATGGTGGAGATGCGAGATCGCTCTAGCTCTCTCCCGCTCATGCTTTCTCTTGTGTACCCTTCCACTTCTTCACGCGCCTTCGAATATCCGCAGCCGTCTGCTGCATCGGGTTGAGCTTCATGTCCCTGCTCATCCTCGCATAGTCATCGCCATATTTTTGCACCAGCCTCTCTATCCACTCCCCCTCTCTTGTACTTTGCTTTCGCGGCGCCTTCCTGACGCCGTTCTTCGCTGCCTCTTCCAGCTGCCGTATCACAGGATTCTCGCTTTCTTCATTTGGCACCATTGCAAAGCCATTCCACTCTTCCTCGTCACCATCTTCCAGCTCGTTCAGCGGGTCATTGAGCGGATTGTCGTTCTTCTTGTCCTCGGTTATCACCCGTAGAATCGCGCCGGTTTCGGGATCGCGCTCGACTTCCACTTCGCCCGCGGCTGCTGCTTGAGGCTTTCTGCTGACGATGTTGAGTCGCTCGGCTGTGCTATTTGCGGCGATATCGGCGCGGGAGGCATTCGGATCGTTGAGGCCGAGGAGCTTCACGGACTTTTCGGTGCCGCCGGTTGCGTGGTTCAAGCGCGCGGTGAGGCCGAGACGTCGGTAGTTTTGCGATAGGGTCTCCTTCTGGTTCCTGGGAACGCTGGTAAGCATGGGCCATACAGCAAATTGTCCCGTTGTACACACCAGTTCGCCGCAATGATGGGATTGGCGAGGATCTTTTTCTTAGACGGCGGCTTGTGCCTCTTTGTGGGTATTGACGACCTGTTCTTCTTTTTCTGGAGTTCGCGACCCATTTTCGTCCAGAGCAGATGCTGGGATCAGAATGTAGGAAGGTTGCAGCTGAATGTGTAATGGTGATGCTCCTCGTCGGGGGTGGGAGCGTGAACCAAAAATTTCAAGCCTTGCTCCGCTCCGGCCGGAAATCTTGGCGCGCTAGCATCGATAAGATTATCAGATCGCAGCCCTGTATCATATCGACCTTCCTCCTGATTGACCGTAGGGGACGTCACCGGCCCAGCCACACTTGTTTGTTTGAAACGGTCTTTACTACGCGCCCAACATGGTCTCACGGCAGAATCAAACCCTCATTTCGTTGTCCATTTTTTTTGCTGTCTGGGTCTGGAATGTGTCGGCCGCCGCAGTCAAGGGTGAGACGGGTGTGAACGTTGGACAATTGAGTGTGCAGCAGATTCAGGAGCAATTGCAGGTACGAACGCACTCGTTTTCCTTCTCCGTGTCTCTCCACAAGCTCAAGACGGTGTCGAATGGCCGGAGGTGTGAGCAGAAGGGAGCGCCCCACGCGTCGCGTGCGCGTTCTCAATATTAAGCTGACATCACCACTCTCGTAGGAATGCTCCCTTGTGCAAGCCCTCAACAAACATAAAGTGGCCTCGAATCCCATCTCCTCGAGTGTTACCTCTCAGATCTTTGCCTTCCTCTTCCCAGGCAGCCCCGCAGTCAACGCCCTGCTCGCAACGCTCTACATCTCCGGCCCGCCGAATTTTCTCCTCGCATTATGCCCACCGAACATCGATCCCTCGTCATTGTCCGTCATGGTCGCCTTCGCAGTGGGTGGGCTTCTGGGTGACACCTTGTTCCATCTGCTGCCTGAGATCTTCCTGGGCGACGATGAGCACGATAGCGTTAAGTTCGTCATGGTGGAGCCAAACAAGAACTTGCTACTCGGTGTCGCTATCATGGTGGGCTTCGTGACGTTTGTGGCTATGGACAAAGGTCTGAGGATTGCGACTGGCGGCGAAGGCGGCCATGATCATTCCCATGGACACTCGTATGAGAAAGTGGAGGCCAATGCGAAGTCTACCGGAGCTGAGCTTAGTGGTGCGGAGTCCTTCTCATTGTTAACAAGGCGAGGCTAACAGTACACAGGACCAGCTGACTCCGTGCGTGCCAGGAAAGCGGCCAGCAATGGTTCCACAACAAAGCCAAGTGCTCTGACACAGCCTGAAAAGGAGATTAGTGCAAGCGTCAAGCTTGGTGGCTACCTCAACCTAATCGCGGATTTCACGCACAACATCACAGACGGTCTCGCCATGAGCTCTTCGTTCTATGCCTCGCCGACCATCGGCGCCACCACCACCGTAGCTGTCTTTTTCCACGAGATTCCACATGAAGTTGGAGACTTCGCGCTGCTGATCCAATCCGGCTTCAGCAAGCGGGCAGCTATGGGCACCCAATTCGTCACTGCACTGGGGGCGTTGTTGGGCACATGCATCGGCATTGCGGTACAGGAATTCGGCGGTAACTCAGCTTCTGCCGATATCACTGGTCCCGGTCTCTTTGGCACAAGTCTGCAGTGGGGGGACATGCTTCTCCCCTTTACTGCCGGCACGTTCCTGTACGTGGGTACGGTTGCGGTCATCCCTGAGCTGCTCGAGACTGGACCCGAGAAGGGGAAGGAGCTGAGAAAGACTCTCACGCAGTTCGCAGCGATGTTCGCAGGTGCTGGAATCATGCTTGCGTAAGTATCTTGATCTATAGATGTGTCCCTTCACTCATACTCGAATAGCATCTCATGGTCATAACTCAGCCGCTTCCGACTGGTCAACGTTAGGAACGGCGTGTAAGATGAGGCGGACTGTTGGGAGATTTCAAGCATTGCATAGAAAGGGATAGACATTTTGATGACAGAGGAATAGACATAGAGCATGCAAGTGCTGTCGCTCCTCGATTATCGCCGTAAGCCATGCCGGGGAAGGAAAATAGACGGTACATTCCCTCAGCTGGAACCCAATCAAGAGCGCCCGAAGACCATCTCCTAACGTATACTGTAACGCATAGTGTAGATCGCTCAATGGACTAGAAGGGAAATCGGGTATTCCATGCCTGATTGTCATGCGAACCTCACTACACCTGAGGTCGGCCAACTCCTACCACTTGTCTTTGACGTGGGTATCGCTTCCTTGGCGCCGATATTCCTCTGCTCCCATCAATATGCTCTTTCCACCTTCCTAGGCAAAAGGTACGCCTCAGCACGAGGGTGTTCTGCCCCTTACCCAAGCGCCAGCACCGTCCATGCCCATCGCGTTCCCGTATTTTCTGACATCATCAGGACCGGAGTGAACACGTGATCCACCCTAGGATAGCGCCTTGCTCTGCAGCAGATCCTCCAGGAATTAGTCCCGCGATGCGGCGATTTTGGAAATGGCATCGAGAACCCGCTTAGTTGCTCTTTTTGGACGCTTTGCTCCTTGGGGCCTGCGCTGAGATCGCTTTCTGTAACAACGATGAAGGATGCCCGTCGTTCTAAAACTAGGGTGCTATTTCCTGAAGTCTGGTGTATGCGTTAGCCAAAGGACCAGGTCCATACGAGTGAGCAAGGGCTGAGGTTTGAATGCGCACGTCATGGAGTTGAATGGAAGAATGGGTGGAGGATGGAGAAACGCGTAGCAGGCGCGTTCGATGAAGAAACGGCTTCAAGAACGCCTCTCTGAACCGCCGACGATGCGCAACATCGTACAATACCCTTTAGGTAAGTGTACTACATTACCCTTTAGGTAATTGTACGCAACAACGCGCCATTCTCAACTCCAAAATCGCACAGCCACTCACATCGTGCCGCAATTTCGCTGTCCCCAACCCTGAAACTCTGCCCGAGAATAGCACCACCCGGCGAGGTGAGGCCCGTGCACAGCTTAAATTCCCGAATTACACGGCTCGCAACCTCTCCTCATTCGCCCACCATCCACCGAACGATGCCGAACACGGGGACTAGGATGTTGGGAAGTATGGGGATTGGGTGAGTTGGTAGCGTCGCGCGGGGGCTGATTTTGGGATTCAGAGTGCTTGGGGCTTTTGTCAGACGTTTGCCGGATCCCGTTGGGATGCGTTGCACCAGGCCGCAGGGCTGAGCATATCCGGCGTATACATATGGAACGGCGTGGTACGCTGGGTCGGACGGACTACTTCGCTTTTCCGCTTGTTTGGTGCACAAGGCTTGTGGACTCTCGTCGCTCAGAGTGATTTGAGGATCAAGTGAAACTCAGTAGTCGCTTGTCTGCTCGTATATCCCCCGCTTTCTTTCAGCCACGAGCGAACCATCTTTTATCGCACTCTCTTCATCTCAGTTACGAGCTCCTTACTTCGACATTCATCTGCTATACTATATCTGAAGAGCTGGAACGAGGAGTGGACATCGTTGATCAAATGAAACTCCCAGCACCGGCGATTGCTGCCTCGACCATGTCCTCCCCGTGCCCCTCCCGATACAGGACATACACGACGAGCCTTCTTATCGCTCTCGGCACACTCGCCATCCTCTACCAGGTGTTCGCGTACTTCCCTAACGTCGCCAATTCACTCACTGCGACTATCAAGCACGCCACGCAGTCCCGCTTCTGCACCAAGGAGATAGGCAAGGGTACATGCTGCGAGTTGTTCCTCGCCGCCGAGCCATGTGTCGAAGAGTGCAGGGAGCAATTCGTTGATCGGGAGATTTGGGAATTGACGGCCGAGTACGATCAGTGTGCAGATCAGTGCCTGGTCAGCTACAGGGCAACTTGTCAACAAGAGGGGGTAAAGGAGAGCATCGATGACGCATCATGAGCCCCATGAGTGCTTGTGTGCACCTTTGTCAAACCCAAAAACTTCACTCTTCAATACATTGCCAGATCAAGGCATGATGCTGGGCCGGCTTCCGAAGCAGAGGCTTGGCTTGGGCGCGGCGTTCGGGTATCGGCACGAAGAACTGGGCCGAACGTCAACGGGCATTACGAACCGACACAAGGAATCTACATTGCCACCTTCCGGCTTTGAGTCAGTCGCGGCACCATCGCTGACGCATCTACGCGTGTCAAATACGATCAGGAACGGGACCAAGTACTGCCAATGTCCACCCTACGCTTCAGTGCAGGATGAGTCGTAAGACTCTGGTCAACTAATGTGCACTCTCGCACGCAGATATGCTGGTAGCATTCATAGCAAACACTCGACGAACGCTTGATGCTCCGGAGGGAGTAAGACCACGAACTGGGGTGGCGGATCACTTGGGCATTGATACGAAGGAACCCGACGATGGGTTAGATGGACTGATGGATGGGACAAAAAGAGCGGATGCCTCACGAAAGAAGATATACCCAACTGATACTCAAGAAAGTCCTTAACTGTTCAAATTCCTAATCGAATTCAACAATATTCTACCGAATTAGTGCCTTCTGCGACACCAATTCTTTGGAGTTTTCTCGCTCGGCCTGAGCAATCATCTTTGTCATTTGTCCCCTCCGCCCCCTTCCCCATTTCGGATTTCATATTATACAGGAGATTCGACTGACTAGTACATGCTTCGTGTACCTTCCTCACGTATCACGTAGGTCTTTGTTTCGTTGTGTGAGCAGCAAATTCACATTTTCTATTTGCGTTTCTTCACATATCAGTTACTGCTGACGTTCTCTAGAGATCAATTTGACCCTGCAACCTTCTTGTTGAACAACGTCTACGACCCCTTCACTCATTAGCTTCAACACCAGACAACATTCATGACGCTGCTAGATTATGGACGAGATTACAACTTCTTTAAGTACGTTGCGGAACTCTTTGTGAGTTCATACAGACCTGGTTGGTCGGCAGGTTAGTGTTGCCGCACAACACATTGCTTTGGAAAGCTGACGTATTCGAAGAGGAGATACAGAATACCATCTCCACGCTATGGAAGACTGACGGAGTTACGAGAGCCCGCTACCTTGGATGGGCTAGGAAAAGCGCATGGCGAGCTCCGCGTGGTTTGCCTGTTCCCAACCCGATTCCCGCGCAGCCTGTCAGTGCTACGGACAAAGAAGCGGCCCTAGAGTCGAGAGATTTGCCCGTTCAGTTGCAGGCATGGTTGGCTGGTATAGGGAATGTAGGGCAACCGCCTCCGCCTCCCCCAAATCTCGCTATCGGCAGATATCCGTATGACTATTGGGTTCCAAGGGACCAATGGACTAACGAAGCACATGTAGACAATATATCACAACCAAAGGACGCCAATCGAGGCGGGCTTTCCTAGAATCTGACAGATTGTTGAATATTCCCCATGATTCATTCATCGAGTCACAATGGAAGGGTGTTGAATTCGTAGGCTCGGGTAGTTATGGCAGTGCTGGCCTCTGGGTCAAGACCGATGACAACCACCAGATAGTGGCAGTGAGTGAAGCTCCAAGAGTACCTAACCTCCTTCGAAGCCACTAATGCACAGTAGCGTATGGTCTCAAACAATCGCACATGAGCGCACGGTCATGGCGTGACCCGCAAAATTGATGCGACCGCATACCACGTGAGATTGCGATCCATCGACGAGTTGAGCGACCGCGCGGTCGCAGTAGTGGTGATCCGGGCTTTGGCAACATCATAAGATACCGAGGTGACAGGGTACTCATGCGAAGACTGATGTACCGCTTGTGTTTGGATTACTGTGAGAGCGGTGATTTGTGGGATGCACTGCAAAATCACATGAGCCTTTGGAAACGTGTGAACCGGGCGACCATCCGGTTGGAACAGAAGACCCAAAGGAGACATGACCTGGGAAGTCATGTAATACCCGAGGACTTCATCTGATATACCCTCAACGCGCTAGTTCGCGGATGCCTTGTGCTTCACGAAGGACGTACAGACCCTGCATTTCCACCAGCATCTTGATCGGGAACCCATCGTGCATCGGGATCTGACCCCAGGCAACGTGGATTTGGACGAAACGGACCCAAATCAAGTAGGTGTTTCCTTTCATTAGGATCTTGAGAGCTTCGCGGCGGCCAATTTTACACACTAGTGGCCTCGTATTGTGGTCGCCGACCTTGGTCTGGCATTTTCAACCTTGATTGCCAGCCTGGCTTATACGACAATCCCGACGAATACAGTATGAGTCCGAGATCCTTTGGCGAGATGGATATTCGATACGCTCCGGTAAGTCTGGAAGCTGGCTGCACCGTCCTCAGTAAGTAGGCTAATCACTGCGGCAGGAGATGTGGAGCACGCAGGATAGAGGCGATCAAATAGATTACAAGGCGGACGTATGGGCCATTGGCTCTATTATCTGGTCCCTCGTAGGGAATCAGCTCACGCGATATGGCTTTATGAGAGAAGGCGAGGAAGATTGGCCCATGTGTTGAGAGCCACCGGTGGGTATCCAACGACTGCAATACGACCAACCACACTCTAGAGAACCAACACTGGCGCGCGGTATCCTGCTGCATGGCGCTATAGCGAAAATATAAGACAGCTTGTGAGAAACTGTCTAGAGTACCGAGTTCAGGATCGCTTTTCACTGCGGGATCTCGCGAATGAGATAGATCGAATCTATCCACTAAATCATGCCATGTGGCAACGACGGCCGAATATGGACAGGATATTGTTGGTGAGAGATTGGGGGAATAGGATCTGGCAGCGTGTGTGCAGGCAGAGCCACTTAGAGTAGGGACTGAAAAGGTAGTATACGCAGATTGATTTTACGAGACAAAAAAAGAAAAGAAAAGAAATAGTCGCCTTACGTTGTACTGCATCCCGTACGCCTCAGATGGTACTCCAGTTGTCGAGACCGCCGGGATTCTCATCGCTCCCACATACCAGATAGTAGCGCACGCGTAAGACCGTTTCTAACATGAAGATGTCATGATTTCAAATTGGACTCAAAGCATATTTCTAAAGGTCACAGAAAACATTGAAGGTCGTCCCATGGTCGCCAAAATCTATAACGCAGGTCACGCTCTCGTGAGCAAGGAGAAGCTGGAGAAACGGCCATAACAAAAGAGATGCAGTATAAAGTATTGTGAGTGTAGCTAACCCTACTTAATCTCTCAATCTCGATGTATGTGCTTGTCCTTGCCTACCCTCGAGAGCCACGGTGTAGTCTAGCCCAACAGTCTTATCGATAAGAGTCAAGATCCTTCTCCAACCCCTTAGAGACGCGATGCCCATTTCACGACTCATCAATCCCGTAGACCCCTCAAAACCAATGACAGCGATGAGATGAATTTGATTCAGAGTAGACATAATTTCGCTACCTGGAGTTCGGAAAGCGCACAATCGAGATCGGGCGACGTCTTAAATCTACCATATTGAAGCCAGTTTCCTTATCCCGCCCCCAACCACTGTCTTCTAGCCGATATCGGATGACTTATTAGCAGGATCGTCGTCAACAATGATGTTTTGCAAGATATGCCTCAATCTTGATGCTGAAGCCGGGGGTGCGTCAACGGGACGACATCAAGAAGGCGACGTCGGCCGTCCATCTAGCCTACTTCGAGCCACTTGAGAGCTCCGCCAAACTTGGTTGTGACGGCTGCCGCCTCATCCTTCAAGCAATATAAGTGGTTGAGGAGGGACTGTATGCTGTCGATAGTCTTTGGAAGCTGTCGACAGCTGGGCTTCATCTTCTTCTGGATACCGGTTATCCAGTAAAGGATAGAATATGGCAGCAAAAGCGTAAAATATATGTGGAAAGGGTCAGACCCTGACTAATTGAAATCTTCTATTGCACTGAATGTTCTAGGAATCAACTCGTCATGGCGTTCACTCATCCACAGACATTAAATTTAGCTTTCCCCATACAGGTGCCGATTTTGCTGTAGGCGCACAGCGACCGCGAGTGTAGTATGAGGTGTAGGAAAGACCAACCGAATGCGAACCCTGATAGTCCTTTCTCACAGAACGTGCGCGGGCTCCTATTCCAGACCTTTTATATAGTCGGGAGAGAACGCATTTCATAAACATAATGAAATCTCTCTCACATCGGAAGCCATCTCTTCCTGCTTACGTGTCGCCCTCCACAAGAGCACAACCCAAGTCAGCCACTCTATGATGACCATGGTCAGCCATCCGCGATCCTGGATGGTCTCAAATCCAAAGTTCGCTTCCTTTACGGCAGCAGTGATGGGCGGGCGCCTTATAGCGTCGTAGGTTTGGAAGAGGTCGCGGACTAACCGGTCCTCGTGATGGTCGAGGATACGAGAGAGAAGGATGGCGTCTTCCAATGCGAGGCCAGCACTCTCGCCTTGTGGAGGCATCTAATTACTTTAGCTTGGATAACATCATGACTTGTCAGCTGTACATACTGCATGCGCTGCGTCTCCCAGAAGTAGCATCCGTCCAGAATACCACTTTCCGTTGTCAGATAGTTTGTACACAGGGTACAGAGTGATCTCGTCGATGCGCTCCAGCGCAGTTGCAATGAATGGTACTCGAGACGAGGCAAATCGGCGAAGAAGATCGTCTTTCAGTGCTGTTCTGTCATGACCCTTGGCCAGCCAGCCCTCTCGACTACCGACATCCACTGACCTCATCACGGCGGCATAGTAGATAAGGGACTTCTTAGCGTTGGCGTACGAGAGGAGTAGGGAACCAAAGCGACCCGAATACAGACGGGTAGGATCGATAGGGAGGCTATCACACGCTCCATCGGTTTCGACATAGCCGTATGCGCTCGCAATGCCAGTGTATTCGGGCTTTCGATCTGGTTGAATGAACTTGGTCCGTATCGCGGAATGTATCCCATCGCAGCCAAGCAAGATGTCGCCTTCCACCTCTGTTCCATCTTCGAAGTTTGCAGTAATATAGTCATGCTTCTCCGCCACAGAGATAATCTCCTTGCCGTATTGTACGCGCACGCCTAGCTCTTGCAAAGTCTCCAACATGGCGTCGAGGAGTAGATGGCGCTTGATTCGCAACCCGCAATGCCCAAACCTTTCGAGATGATCGTAGTCGATGGTTCCTAGTCTCTTGCCAGTCCGATGAGACATGACCTCAATTCTCTTGACTTCGCAGCCCTTTGACTTCAGACGCGGGAGAACTCCAAGGTAGTCCAGGTACCGTAGCGCTTTAGGGGTCAGACCAATGGCGCCGCCTATCGTCGCGGGCGCGGACCTGATCTCGAAGACAGAGCAGCTTATCCCATTATGTTTGATGAGAGCAATAGCTGCGGCGACGCCAGTGATACCCCCACCAATGACGATGGCGCGCTTGATAGGCATGGTAGTGAATACGGAAGGGGGATTTGTAGATCAGAGGCTAGAGGAACTATGTCGGAAGAGCAAGAATGTTTGGAACAAAGGAACTTTGAATGGGTGTGGCATATTGATACCTACAAGATTTGATTTATAAGTCGAGAATTGCACATTCGCATTGCGCTCGCGAAGAAAGCGAAGAAAGCGCTGTGGCTTGCGCTGTGGCTGAGCGTTGACTGCTTTCAACTGCAGACAGTGGTCGATGCAACTTGAGCGTCGCCGATGACGCGTGTCTTTCCGTCGACCAACCAGGTCAAAAACACTACAGAGATCCAGCACCCTCATCGGGAGATGGCTGATATGGGGTCGGGAGTGGAGACACTTACCCTGCCTGTCCCCATAGCCAGTGAATCCCTTTAGACCGAGCCTCGAATGATGGATCTGCCGAATGCTGAATACACGTACCGCAACATCATATCATGAATATTGAGGGGCGTGGTCCTTCGTCGCAGGCGAGAGAGTAGGAGTGCGGGCAGCAGGGACGGAATGATGATCTTCACGTGTCGACCAGACACGTGGAGAGGCTAGCGTCGGACTAGCCCTAGAACGTTATAGTGCAACCTGCGAACCCTTAGGACTTGAGGAACCTTGAAACTCTCGCGTGCCTCAATCATCATCACTTCAGCCTCACACCTGAAGCTCCTATATCTAGGATGCAGAAGGCCTACAACATGACGCTAAACGGCACGATCTGCTCCCGCAATGGATATAAGATACGAGCAAGACGATATCGACAAGCTTTTCGGAGGCATTCAACGAGATTACGAGGTGAATGATGTTTTCGCCAGAGCGGAAGCCGTCCTTTCTGAAGCATATTTCTCATCACCCACGACTTGTGGCTCCTTATGGCCTCCGTACGAAAATCGGCATACCATTCGGCGGATACCGAACCCACGGCGAAATGCGAGTATGATTACTTTAGCAAACCTTATTCGGAGCTATCGATCAACATGGAAGCATATGGCGCACACTCAACCTGCTTCATAAGTAAACCACAGCTTCAGAAGCTCGATGGATTTTACCACTGTACAGCCTCTATCGGGCTTCCCCTTCCTTATCGTGCAAGATATCTCACCCAACGAAAAGTCGTCGTGCAGAAAGTCCCGTATACGATCCACGAGCGCCTGCGTTATCGGCATTTCGAGGGCATCACGAGCTTGATGCTGTCGGGAACAAGTATCAGACCCCACTTCCAACAACATATTTGACTTAGCCCCGAAGCAGACTGAGTTGCGCAATACCACCCAGAAACAGCGCGCTTTTAGATGGTCTGAGGCCGCCCGGACGATCCTGAAGCGACGTATCGCGAAGAGCCCATATCCCTCTGCTGAACAATACCGCATCATCGCGGCCGAGGTAAAGGGGCCAGTCCAGAAAGCCACACGCTGGTTCAACAACGCCAGGCAATGTCAAGCCTTAAAAAGTCGGGGAATCTGACGATCTTCAGTAGTTCATGCTGACTTCCAAAGGTGTTCAAGGAGCCATACAACCAACAGCTCCGGCAAAGTTGTCAAAGGAGAGCTTCGAAGCAATCGACATAAATCCAGATCCGAAACTTTTGACACCCTTAGAAACTTTCTTCGGTGCAACACCGGCACAGACACACGAGGACTCCCAACGTATCATTGATCTGGATATGCATCCTTTACTGAGTGGATCATTCCAACCATCCCCGAGGACCTTGGAGGCATCTCTGCATTTGGGTCATCCTTCCATACTTTTGAGCTCGGCGAATTGTTTGACAAGGGCAGATCCAGCGCATCGCTTGTGTGTCCTTCTGCCTGCTTACTCCCTTCGATAAGTAGCGCAGCCAGTTCTACTTACACTATGAGCTCCAAGGGAAGCAGCATGTCTGCAATAGGCCGAAGAGCTCGTCAAGGCCGGAGAAAATACGCCAGGCGAGACGATCCTTATGCCAGACCAGCGAGCCACAATCCAGATCCTCCTGAAAAGAACACATTTTCTGTACTTTCCTCTGTTGTGAGACTTAATTTACTAGTAAGTCTCAGTGGATACGCCACGAAGGTTCTGTGCATGCACCTCAAGAGATGTGGGTCTGCCACTCGTATCCAGGGACTCATACTCGCTGCGTGTTTTGCGGTTTCGACGATCCAGATGAACAACATATGTCAATTCACAACGGTCAGGATTGTCTTATCAAGCCAGAAGAGTCAAGAACCTTCTTTCAGAAAGTTCAATTCGTTCAACATCTCCATCGCAAACATTTCGCTGGGTCGCCTCATCCTTCGAGGCGAGGTGTAGACGGATTTCTAGAGGCAATGAACACCAAGAAGAATCGTTTGGATGCCACTACCTCCTGAGCCGCGCAAATCGAGTTGCCCTTCCTCTTGATGCATTGGACCCCGCATTACATTATGGGTTCTGTGGGGCTAGGTTCCCTGATTGGAGGTCTCGTTGCAATCACATCGCGTCCCATATTTCCGAGGGAGGTTGGACTCGGGATCCTTGGTGGTCATTAAGACTCGACACAGGCTATACCGCTGCCACTGTAACACCTTTCCATGAGAACTGGTCGTGTCGCTATTTGAAGAGTTGCGCAGCTCCAGTGTCACTTGATTCGCGCCGGTGCGCTTTTTGTCAATGCGCGAGCGATAATTCCCTCGCGTTGAAGCGGCATATGCATCGCCATGCGCTGTGGTCTTGCGACCAAAGTATATTCAGTACTTCTATCGAGTTTCAGCAGCACCTGAGAGATTCTCACGCGGCAGACGAGGCGACAACTTTGAATTTCTGGGATGGATTACGGACAATGTATTCCAGCAAAGCGTATAACACGCCCATCTCAGTCGGGTCGGAAGCTTCAACCATGCCTGTTGGGGAGTAAAACCATATGGATACTTATGGTGGCCCTGATCCAAACCGATCATAGCTTATTGCACGAGCGGATTACAATTGCATGCCATTTACGACCCGGGCAAGTGTACCGGACGTTCAATAGGGTGATGCACGACAATGCAAGGAAGGATGTGAACGACCTTTCCGAGAGGTGACCGTCGAGCTCAGACATATTTACACTGTCTTGATGAGAATCCTTCTTTACCAACAGTATATCCATCGTAAGGTTTTACCCCTATACACCCTGCTCGCCTGCCAGTCTGCACCTTGGCCTTCCTCGCTCCAGCACGTTCGGGTCGCAAGTCAACCTTGCATCCTCAATGCACGTCAAAGCTCCACCACCTATTCACTGTCAACAAATCGTTCCTCCGCTTTTCCGGTCCGTCAACTTACAGCCATTCACCCCGGACGGAACGCAGCGACCGCTCGAGCCATTAACGCTGCAAACATCCTGCTTCAAACTCGTGTTGGGCGTGCAGCACGCGCCGTTCGGGACGGGGCGACCGGCATTCTGGGGTTGCGGCGCGCTGGCCACAAGAGCTGCGAGGGCGAGGAAGAGGAGGTTGGTGAGCTGCATGATTGAGATATTGATGGAATTGAATTTCTGAAAGAACGTTGACGTATAAATGAATGACCGGACCGGCGGGTTTGTTTGGGAAGACAGAAGCACCTGGCTGGAAGAGAACGTAGGAAGTTGGCGAAGCGGTGGTGGATGAGATACGAGTCTTCTGGTGGCGGACTCTCCAACCTTTTGTAATCCACGAGCAATGCGGAAAACACGGCTCACCTGGGCTCACGATGCATTGCTATTGTTGCCAAGCTACCTCGTGAGGTTTTGGGTGCTTCCAGGTAGCCTCGCTCAAACCCGCAAAAGCGCCCACCGTGCGGGAGCTGTTCTGTTCCTGGGAAGGTGGAAGCGGGGCGCATGACGGATTAGGATGCGCGGGATCTTGAAATACTCCCTTCTAGAACACTCATGCCTTGCATGAACGCGAAACTTAGAATGAGGTTTGATATTTTCAGGGGTATGATGGGTTGATCATGATCAGATTTTGAATTTATCGCTCAGTAGCGCTCTACAGGGCGACAGCATTCTACGTTCAGCAGGTCAAGGTTGAAGACATACACGACATCCAGAGATTTGAATACATTGCAGCACGCAGATGAGAAGTCTCGCTTAAGGTATTCTTCCTTTCCCTGGGGTTGGTGCGACGCGCTGTGTGGTGAAACAACATCGTGTTTAGCGCGCCGTCAAAACGTTGGCGTGAAACACGAGCTGCTTGTATCAACTACCTTTCGCGAGCAACAACACTCGAGATTGCGTTACAGACGAGATGCCTCGGTGGCTGAGCACCAATTCACCCTTGGGCTAAATGCATCAGATTTTCCGACGCAACCGAAATCGAAGGATGGGAATTCTGAAGTACTGTGGTTTTCCGGGTCAGGCTCTGACTCGCGATAATAGGTACAATCATGGTACTCCTGATCGGACTCATAGGGCGATGCGAGCCACCCAACCTAATTAACATATTCAATCAGACGTAGAAACGCGTAGTACGAAGGAGAATTAGCTTAGAGAAGCATAGATGAATATAGCTACCCTACTGAGTTTCGAAAAAACTGCTACCCACGAAGTTTTCGCATATGGCCCATGACTAAAGACTCCAAAATCTCTAAAGTCTCCGAACACCCAGCCTATACTAGAGCTTCGGTCGATTCGAGCGAGGGAGCATGCGGACGCTGACCTCGTCTTTCGTCGTCTGGAAGTCCTTTCTCTGCTCTGTTTTTCTGCAGTTGCGAGAGCGTACTCTCCCAGCCCGACACATGCTTCCGTCTCATCAAGTTTTGAACTCGTAAGAACAGCATGCTCTTCAATATATCCGTCCAGCTCGCCGGAGTGGACATTTATCCTTGCGCGCCGATTTTTTCGGCTGTCTACAGGTGATTCCGATAGCACATGGGTGATAGTCTGGATTGCTTGAAGAAACTGATTTCGAGACTCAGAACATTAGTTCAATCTCTACGCGTTTGGGCTCGAAGTGCGGCGGATATCAATATTGTCTGAAAGAACCCTTGACAGTCCAGCATACGTGGGATAGGATTCTTTTTTTTTCTTCTTTGGCACAGGGGTTACTGTACATCTCCAGTTTTCCCGTGGATTTTTGGATCTTGAGACGTTGCTCTGGCGATCCACGCATATTCATTGGGGAGCTTGGTTTGGACTGGAGACTCAGCGGCCATTGATTATTTTCTTGGAGTTTATCAGCCGGACATGACTCCTGGTTGGTCATCTTTCTGGATTTCAGGATGCAGTGCACATTCATCGGTGAATGCGACGGTTTTGGAATCTCTAGAGGCACATATGGAGCACAGTGACTTGAGTTCGAGAAGCAGAGCAGCGCCCATCGGATCTCGCTTCAATCTTTCGAAGAAGCACCCACATTTTGCATCATTTGTTGTATTTGGTGGCAGCTCCCGCCATCAGAGAACATCAGTGACGAATTTATCGCTTTGGAGATGTTACGAATACCGACAGGGGTACAGAGGAAGCAACCCGGTTCAAGGCCAAAGAACAGGCATAGGGTTCCTAGGAGACGATTTTGGAAACTAGGACGCACACAGGCCGAACATTCCAAAGGCCAAACCAGGCTTTGAATTCACTTAAATTTTTAACAGTCTCCAGGTATTCGGTGAAGGTAGGTCGACGACGAAGCCGCAGCACAGCGGTCATCCAGATTCGTGGGTGGCGTTTTGAGAGATGCACATGGAAATTCGCCATAGCGCTTTGAAAGACAGCAGGCACCGGAGCATAGCGCCAAATTTGCGCAATTTTAGCTATCCAAAAGACCAACGCAAAGTGAATATAAAAGTCAACGAGGGGGAGTAAAGGGGTTTATATACGTCTCTTCATCCCATCTTTCCAAGCACCCATTAGTCAGCTCATTGAGTCTTCTTGCGTCAGATCAATGTCGGGGATAAAGTCCATGGTAGCGTCTGAGAGATTCGGTACAATGAGACCAATGTGTATTCAAGGCCATGTACGTCGTTTTTCCGAAGGTTTGGGTTTGCTCTCAGCCGTTCCTTTCATTTAACCAAAAAATCACGCAATTAAGACATCATTGTATATTCGAAGTTTTAGATTGCCACTGCCTGTAGACACAGTCAACCGTCCCATATCATCCCAGTAGATACATACACGAAGAATCACGGGCCTCAGAATGCTCTGCCCATACTCAATCTCTATCAACCCCATCTCAGCCCATCGGCCCATGCATCAACCCATACTTCGCCACTCGCTATACACATTTTTCAACCACACGAGCCACCACCGCTCACAACTTCGACCTCACAGCTAGTCACTCGCGCATGTTGACCACGCACCGAATGCAATCGCCGGCCTTCATGTCAGCGAAAGCCTGGTTGATCTTGTCTAGCGGCTGGCGATGGGTGATGAATTCGTCGACCTTGAGGTCGCCGTTCATGTAGTCAGCGACGAGACCAGGGAGTTGGGTGCGACCCTTGACACCACCGAAGGCGCAGCCTTTCCAGACGCGACCGGTGACGAGCTGGAATGCTATATCAATAAGTTAGCAATCAGTCTAACTACAGTGCAAAAGGTTGGAAGGGGAGAAGGTGACACGTACGTCGTGTAGCAATCTCCTGGCCGGCAGCCGCGACACCAATGATGATCGACTCTCCCCAGCCCTTGTGGCATGCCTCGAGCGCCGCACGCATAACGTTGACGTTGCCTGTGCAATCGAAAGTGTAGTCGCAGCCTCCATCCGTCATCTCAATGAGCTTCTCCTGGATTGACTGCCCATTCAGCTTGGTCGGGTTCACGAAGTCCGTAGCACCGAACTTCTTGCTCCACTGATCCTTCGCGTCGTTCACGTCGACCACGATGATCTTGCCTGCGCCGTTCTTCACGGCGCCCTGAATGACCGACAGACCGACACAACCAGCACCGAAGACAGCAACGTTGGAGCCCTTTTCGACACCGTTCTTGCCGGCAGTGATGACAGCAGCGCCATAGCCGGTCGTGATGCCGCAGCCGAGCAGGCAGGTGCGGTCCATGGGTGCCTTGTCGGTGATGGCGACGACGGAGATATCGGCTACGACGGTGTACTGCGAGAAGGTGGAAGTGCCCATGAAGTGAAGGAGGTCCTTGCCCTTGCACTTGAAGCGCGAGGTGCCGTCGGGCATGACGCCTTTGCCTTGTGTAGCGCGGATCTTGCCGCAGAGGTTGGTCTTGCCGGACTTGCAGAACTTGCACTCGCGGCATTCGGGTGTGCTGGGCATATTAGTTGGGGATCTTGGATTGAGTGAGCAGGGGAATTACTAGAGTGCGATGACGTGGTCTCCAGGCTTCACGCTGGTGACGCCCTCACCAACGGACTCGACGATACCGGCACCCTCATGGCCGAGGACGATGGGGAAAGCACCTTCGGGGTCTTTGCCGGAGAGTGTGTATGCGTCTGTAGAGAATTAGCAAGCCAACCGCTTTCAACACCGCCGAAAGCTCCCTCCATTGCGCAGTCGATGGGATTGCCGAAAGACACGGCTTTGGTGAAGATTATTATGTGAACGCACCTGTATGGCAAACACCAGTGTAGTAGATCTCAATGCGAACCTCATGAGCCTTCGGCGGCGCGACCTCGATGTCTTCAATGCTCAGGTCCTTGCCGGCTTCCCAGGCAACGGCGGCCTATTCTCACATCAGCAAATGTTCCCAGCAGATCCTGTCCTTATCTCCAGCTTTTCGGTCCGAATCATGTCTCCCGATTACGCATTTGTGACCTCAACACGCAGGTGCTTGGAGCTGCGGATCCGCAATCGAGGCCCGGCGTCGGTTGCAAGCTCGCAGGACGCGACGATGGTGACGTGACGTGGATTCGAGGATGAAATTGGGGGCGTGGAAGTTGATGGAGACGCACCTTGCACGTAATGGTCTGTTCAATTGTCAGTACAAATTTTAATTTTTTTCTTTCTTTACTCTAACGTAGAGCTCGTCACGATGTTACGAGCGGGGTAGCTCTTACCTTTCCAACGGTATCCGCAGGCATGGTGTGAGGATGTTCGTCTGAGGCTCAAGTCGAAAGTACCTCTGGTATCAGTAGAGGAATAAAAGGTTGGAAGGAGAGCAAGAAGCAGAAAATGGACTGTGAGCGCGGCAGATGCGGTCTTCTTAAGTGATGTGGGGTCCCTGTGTTTATGACGCGAGCTGCCCCTCCATCGGCCTTCAGTCCGCGCCCCTCTTTCACGCGCAGTTGACTCGCCCTACGCTCGCCCTTGCCGGGCTATTTCTCGTTCTAAGCTCGGAGCCTCAAATCTTTCACAATCTAGTGCTCGCTGCTTACGACTGGAGTAGTGCGGCTCCGTTTGCTGGGGGATTGGTTCTCCCAAAGTGGGGTTAGGGAGCATTGCGGAAGCGGTTGCCATTTTCGGATCGCATATACGGATGGGAGATGTGAACGCGCGCATATTATCGGAGAGGGTTCAAAAGATATGTCTCTAGATGATTACTAGAAGAAGCAGTTGCTGTGGTATAAAGCCTGATATAACGCCAGAAATGCAACCCTGCTGCACTTACCCTAGTTCATCGCTTGAAAATGCATCGAGTTATCTCCGTCACAATCTCATATACTATGCCCGTGCATCCTTCTCGTTGCATGCTCTCGTCTCTGTGTCTCACACTGTCGCCTGGCCGTTAGGCATCTCCTCCTCCACCGTCTCCGGTGTCTCGCTTCCACTTTTGTCCTTTACGTCCTTCACGTCCTTCGCACCCTTACTCTTGCTCCTTCCCCGTCCCCAGCTCGCACTCCTCTGCCTTCCCTCCTTCATCATCTTCACCCCATGGCTCCACCTCTTCCGTATCGGGGGCTTCTTCTCTTCCAGCCCCAGCACCTCCCTCAGCTCCATGACCTCCGCATGATCCCGAGTATTCCGCATGCGATGCGCCCACACACACTTGCCGTCCTCAAAAAGAAATTCGCCGCCCACCTGCTTGATGTCACCGCCCTTTAGCGCATTGCCGCCAGTCTTGAGACCCTGCATGATGGACTGCACCGACGTAAAGAAGATGTTTGATTGGATATAGTCGGGCTTCTTGCCGAGATCGAGCGTGCGCGTCATGCCCAGGTAGTCGTACAATTTGCGCGTGGGGTCGGCGTATATGGGGAAGGGGCATTTCGTCGTCTCCGTGTACATCGGTATCAGGTCCGGACGACCGCAGCCGATGACAGTTATGAAGGTGGGCGTGGGAAGGGCAAGGAGCGATTCGGGCGAGACGGAGGCGGAGAGCTCGCGAAGGTATTCCTGGCAATTCTAGGACAAAGTCAGCCCAATGCTCTCCTCCAGCTGGGAATGCAACTCACCCCGCAGAAGAAATGTCGGACGAAGATGATCAACTGTCTCGGTGCAACGCCCTCGCCTTTGTACAGCTCTCCAAACGGTCTGCTGTGGCCTTCCGCGTCTAGAATCAACAGATTCTCCACGTTCTTCAGGTCCTTCTCCGTCGGCACGTCATTGTTGACCTCGACGTTGCCCGTGAAATCGAGTTCTGGCTCTGGCTTCTCCAGCACCGGCGTTGCACTCGACGGCGAGAATGGTGGGGTCGTCGCGTCTGGGGTGTCGGCGGACATAGAAACCTTGTGCTCGGCTCCCGACTGCGAAGGTGGCGGCGTGGGAAGCTTCGTGGGCTGGATGGTGGGGTTGGCCGTCACCGGAACCGTGGGCTCGCTGGCGGTCGTGGTATCCATAGTGTCGCAATTGCACAACAGAGCTGTTGCTTGTAGGGGAGGGGGTGTCCCGGGAGGTGTTGGATCCAAGGCGATCGGGAGCTGGCGCGGTGGAGCGTGGGAGGTAGCGATTGTTCGCAAGGCGGCGCAGCAGGCGCGATGTGCTCCAGTTTTCAGCAGTAGCGCAAATATCAGACGTCAACTGTATCGCCCGAATTCAGTGCGCCAACGAGTAGTACGCATTATCGAGGTCCTTTACGAAGGATTTAAAGGGTCTATATCATGGTCGCCGATCTCCAGCCTGCCGGCCTGCGCTGCCACCACCCGCGACAAGTTTCAAGATCTCGACGACGCAGGGACACGCATCGACGTCAGTGGCTCTGCCGCCCACCACCAGCACGTCCTCTGCCCAGGCGAGACGCGCCGCCAAGCTGCAGAACTGGTGCTCTTGCCGCGAGCGCTGATGCCACACAGCAGCGGCTGACGACGAGGGTGACGAGAGAGGCGCTTGTGGGTAGTCGAGGCTTGCATGTTGCGCGAAGCTTCGGTGACAGTCGGCCGAAATGCTTCAGCTGTGTTTCACTTGGGAGTTCACATTATGGTGAGTAAGCAGGGATACAAGGTACTAGGCCGGATTAGATTCAAGCACATCTATACATCCCGATCCCGAGATCATCAAGATTCCTTTGCACCAATTTTCCACCCGAATGTTGGATCCATATGATCAGACATTGAAAGCTCACGAAGCCAAACATGGGCTGAGTCCACTCCCGCTGCCATAATCCTTACCTCCCCCCAGCCTCGTCAGCACCCACTCCCCAAATCCCGCCTCACAACCACTCCGAAATCTCTATCGCTGCAAGGATGCCTTCCACGTCTTGCTGATGCGGCTCAAGGTGCCCTTGTAATTCTCCATGTCGGCACCGTCGTTGCCCATGCAGATTCGATAGGTGCGGAGCGCTGCGGCCGCCATCTGTACCGCACTTCCCCAGTCGCGTTGACCCTCACACAAAAGCGCAATATCGAGATAGCTATCAAGGTCAGTGTGCGGAATTGAATATCCTTGAATCAACTCACCAGGTCGCAAGCCGTAAGGTATTGTCGTTTTCAGCGCGGTAGAGCTGAGTCATTTTGATCAAGCTCTCCATAACGTCCTTGTTGCCAACAGCTTTCGTGATATATGGTCCACGGAAAGCCTTGGTCTCACGATCCAGCCTCTTCAGATCGGCGCGACGTTTTGCAGTCTCATACGCGTACGTTGTGGGGTCATTCACATCCTCAGTACAAGCCCGGCAGTCGCACCTGAAACCATAGTACTTGAGCTCAGCGGCGCGGAGAGCTTTGTTGTTCATGCGATCGCAGTATGAGAAGGTGATCTCCTCTCCCTTCTCCACCTTCTTGATCGCCTGGACGATCTCTTTTCCGATGGCCATGCTCCAGCTGAAGCTTGCGTTTGGAGAGCAGGAATGGTTGAACCGAGAGGCTTCGAAGAAGACAGCGGCCTCACCATCGCCCGCCTCCATGCAGTTCGTCTGGAAGATGCTCAGTACCGAGGGCTTGTCGGCAAGGCGAGCCCCCATCTGCTGTCTAGCTTTCTCGGTCATGTTGGAGGCCATTACGGCTTGCCACATTTTGGGGTCCTGCCCATGACTTGAATGGAGCTTGTCGTACTGATCACGAGCAGACTGAGGAAGCTTCGCGTACGCAGCCTCAACGTGAGCTTTGGTATAGTCATTTGTCGACACTATGAGAAGAGGCTTCTCGGCGAGGATTCGGTCACCTGGTTCGAAGTCGCGAAGAGCAAACACGCCAAATCCCTTCCCTGGAGTGTACCGGATTTCGATGCCTATCAAAAGGTCAGTATACCGAAGCCTGGTTGGACTCAGGGTCATAAAATGTCGGCTGAGGTACCTTCTGCGCCAGCGTTCTCTCCGTTTCCCACCGCGAACGTCTTCTCACCGACAACCTTCAGTGAAGCCATGCCTGCCTCAAGGGTCGATTGTATGTTCTCTATCTCGGACATGCTGGGATCAGGGAAGTTCTCACAAAGGTGGAGACGTGATGGGAGTGTAGGGCGGAGAAGGCTTTCGGGTGTTTGATAAGGTAGCATGGCAAACGAAAGAGTGGGGCTTCCCGGTGATTGTAAACGATATAGGGCAATCACCGTAGTGAAAGCGGGCCGATAGAGAGAATGAGGGGGAAACAAGCAGGTGATGATTGACGAGGACGAGAGAGGTGAGGAAAGGTGCGGTCGCGCCTGCCTCCACCACAGACCTTCACGTGCCAGCAGGCCGACTCAAACAGCTTTAGCCTCCCATCTTCACCTCTCTCAATGCTCTTTCAGCCACTCTAGCATCCTCTCTGCGATGACTAGATTATTCTTTTCCATAAAGAACATATGCCCATTTCCGTGGATCCCCTCCTCTCCTAGCTCCACATGCTCAACTTCGACACCCGCTTGCCTCAGATACTCGACTGTCGCATGGTCATACGGAGCGTGAAAGCTCGCTTCAGCCGTCACCACCAACACAGGTACCTTACTCAGATTCACCAGCTTCTTCGCCGGCTCGGCCTGTAAGAAGTAATCGTAGTGCTGTGCATCCTTCGCTGGCATTCTTACGGCCTGCAGATACTCGGCGTTGGGGCCTGCGGATGGCTCGTAGGATACTGACAGATCGGTGATACCCCATGCTCGCGCGTTACCTCCGAACGGATACTTGTTCTCGAAAGCTGGTCCGCCGGGTTCCAGCGCGATGATGCCTTTTACAAGATCAGGTCTTTTGTCACCCGCTTGCCATCCGTATGGGCCGGCTTGGCTGTGGCATATAATATGTGCGGGTCCCACTTTGTCAAGAAGCGCAGCGTAGGCTTTCATATTCTGTTCCTCGGAGATCTTTTGGTCAGCCATGAGTTGCACTTGGCTGGCGTAGAACGCGTCGAAGACGGGATCTCCAGCCTTTCCTGTGCCAGGCCATTGCGTATGATGTTTCGACTGAGGCCAATGATTGTGTGAAGATGTTGCTGTGAATAACGACTCGACAGCCGAGACGGGCATGGCTGCCATGGAACCAATTGTGGGTTGCCATGCTGATCGTCCTCGAGATGGTTGATCCGTCAGGTAGATAGTGTATCCGTGAGACATGAAGAATGACGCCCAGCCGGGGCGGCCATCTGGCGTAGAGAGAAAGTTGGTTCCTGTTTGGCCTCCCCCTGCGATGAAGATGATTGAATTCGGTTGCGTCGCATGCTCTGGGACAAGCTTCTCGACATAGATCTGGTTGATCATGTATTGGCTTTTCGAGTTGCCGACCTGAACAATGAGACGGCCATACATGGCTGGATAATACGGTGACGTACCGCGATGTCTATGTATTCACCGCCTGCATAGAAGACCTCTCGCTTATGAGGGGTATGGTTGACTTCGATCAATTCCATAACGTGCTGGCCGACTGGACGGGAAATAATTACGAATAGTGCATGCCAGCACTAAATGCAATAATGATCTGAAGCTGAAGCTAAACTTACAAAGTAGGACGAGAATTAAGAATGAAAGGTGTGGATTGCGAGAGGTGAAGAGCAAGAGCCAGGGTGGGCAGCTGAATAAGCATCCTATTCCGAAAGCGTCACGCAGTACGACTGTGCCCGCGCCTTGGCCCGTATCCAACGCCTGTTGCAGAGGAGGAAACGCGAACCGGGCCGAACAATTTGCGAGAAGCGATTTTGGATAAGGGTGCCGAAGTTGATTCAGGTATGGTATGTTGCAAAGCGGGGCGATGCCGATAAAACGTTCGAAAAACCCAAGGTCGTCAAATTACGCGGTGCCGTTTTCGTTTCCACCAAGAATAAACCTGACCCCGGTGATGTGATCGGTTCCACTCCAGTTGAGAACCATCGTCCCTGGTCCATACCACCACCAGGCCTCGTTCAGGAAGAATTGAATATTCGCCCTCCCAACTTGGAAACGATCCCAGTAACTCAGACGATCGTCGTTCTTCCTCCACTTGTACACCAAACAACGAGCACGCAACGGGTGCGAAAGCTCGTATCTCTTTCTACCCTGACGTTGACTGGAAGTGATGCCCGGGGGGACAGGCGTAGGTGTTGATACAAGGATATCAGTGAGGTCAAGAAGCAGACCCTCTGGAACCGCTGCGTGGTTGATAGGTATCCCAGGAAGGTCGTCATAGTAGGTAATCGTCAATTTGGACAGATGGAGAGAGAACAAGGTCGCCAAGCATGCTTCCAAACGAGTATTATCGACCATATGATCTGCGGTGGTTTCAATGTCTTCGATGTGTGCGGGATTGCGGGGGTGATAGATGGATGTTGGAAGCTCAACGATCAACTCCGTCAGGTCTCCGACCGTACGAGGCTCTTGGAATCGCAGGCGAGCGGCGTGTGGCCATGCTCTTTCGAAGTGACGGAGGACATGTTGTATGAAAATTAAGGCCTCACTCTGCCACTCACGACTGGTCTGCTTTGAAGCCAAGAGAAGACCCTTGTAATCCGTGATGGGGCTGGTGATTGGAGTACAGAAATTGTAGACGCGGTTGCGGATTTCTGCGGGTAGCGACAAGAAACGTGAAGGACACAGCTTGGGCCATACAACCCCAACTTCAGGATCATGCTCCATTCGAATGTAGATCAGGAACTTCAATGAATTATTGTACGGCAAAACGGAGGTAAGGTGGTGAGGTCGTGCGAGATGTTCCCGAGCATGATATCATGGCTAGACCTCGGCTGATGCGCCGCTAAGTAATAACGCTAAACTGGTCCAGCGAAAGCGCCCTTTCCGCCTTCCAAGGAGTGTTTCTATCGCCGTCCACACGTCGCTCAAGTTCATTCATGACGAGCAAGCACCAGGTTCTGTATTGAGTCCTGGTCACCTGTTTCAACCTGTTGATTGAGCTACGTGCACTTTTCCATGACACACTACCTAGAACCTCTACTTGTCAAGCACAGAATGTGACGCCGAGGCGCTCAGTGATGGTGGTACGTCATCCGCTGCGGAAGAGAAGGGAGCTTACAGGGGCCCTAACACACTGAATATACTCAGGATGCCTTCAACCACGCTCTTCCCTAGAACCGTCTCTTGAGATTTTCGGGTTTTTGCCAGTTAGAATTCGAGTAAATGCCGTGACAAGGTGCCTCGCTGCCATGTCTGTGTACTTTCGTTAATCTCTCCGGTTTCGATTACTGCCACTCTCTTATGTCCCAAGGTTGATGTTGCGTCGAAAACATTTCTTACTGACACACTTAGAGTAACATTTGGCTTGCGGCATCCCGTCGCAACGCTATTGGACCTATATCGGAATCCGACCATATTTGAGAAAGCAATATCGACCCGCATCGTACCTGCCAGGACAAAATTCTGGCAAAATCGCAGCCATGATAACTGTGCCAGACGAAGTCGAGCCCAACGAGCTTGAGGCGGAAGCCAGGCCTGGCAAAAGAAGGCACACCCGCGCCATGCCTAGCCAACGTGTATCGAAACCTCGAGCTTTCACTGCGTCACAATGTCCTTTCAAGCTCGAGATACCTCACATGGAATAATGTATCGAACCGCCCTGCGAGTGCAATCTTTGCTGCAATCTTTGCTGCAATCAATTCTATAAATCTGAATAACAGATCGAGAGAACACAAATACGCCCATTCCAGGATGGTTGACGATGAAGATGCAGCGGAAAAGTCAATGACGATAGTTAAAATCATAGAGGAAAACCGGCAGTACTTGCTTCATGCGATTCGACAGAATAGCGCGACAGAATAGTCTACCGTTGGTGTAAGAAGACTCAGTCAAAGCGGGTGGAAGTGTTGGAAAAGGCCGCACCCGAACTTCTTGCGACTACGAGCACCATTGCAGATGTGATGTACTCCGTTGAAAAAAACTGGATGGGAGGTTGTCTGCAGTCAGCACCGTAAAGCGTTGTTGTTACCATGGCTTGATGTTTCGAGTCTGTCGAAGAAACCGGAATTGCTCGTCCTCCTATTGCAGAATCGTTGCAATACACCCACGCAAGATTGGTTTCGATTCGACGACGAGCAGCTAGATGGATACTGGAATAGTGGCCATTTCGATGTCGATTACAACGCCAACTGCATGGTGATACAAGGAGATAGATATGGCAGGCTTCAGCCATGGGAGAAAACGGCGGTTCATCGCGGCCTGATCATGGGCTACCCCCGACGCTCGCTAGTGCTCGATGCACGGAGTACTCTATTGAGTTTCTTACGCTTGCTCGTTGAAAAACTGCTTCAGAACCTGAAAGACGACCGCATAGGTAGCACTACTGAATGGGACAAGACGGTGCGAGATGGATTTAAATCTGGAGAAGCATCCGCATGGTCGACCTATTTGTCTCGACCATTCTCGAACCCCCTTGTTCTGGACGTCGAAGAGCTCTTCTCGCAAACCAAGTCTAGGGTATTTTCGACTGTGGATCACTTAGAGCTCCTGCAGACAGAGCCCTCCTACATGAGGCGCTATCTGGGTCTAGTGGACAAGACACAGTACGATAAGGCTGTCGTTCCGGAAGGGAGTTCTCGCGCGAAACTTACAATGACCATGCTGCTCCAGGAAATTGGCAAGTACTAGACTTTGTCGGGCGTCTGCGACGAATGGCATACCATCAAGAAACTCAACTCGAAATCCTGTTTCACTCTCCGGGCTAGCGATGCACTTCCACACGAAATTGACGTCGCTCTTGCCCAGTTGGATGCGCTTCTTCTGTTCAATTTAGGGAGACAGGCAAATGTCATTGGTGAGATCGTAATGCGGCGCCCGGCTTTTGCGTATATCTACGATCTGGATGACTCAAGCGGAATTTCTGTCGGCAATCTCCTAACCAAGAGGAAGAAAACATACACGTTGGCCGTCCTTTACCAAAAGGACAAGCTGTGGTGGTGCATATGGCAGCTCTTGTTAGTACAGTTATGCGACGGTTTTCGATATGCTCGACAACTATCTTGCTCGTGCCATAGCCAGTGAGCAGCGACGTTTAGACGAATATCTATACGACCAACTCTCGGACTACGTCGCCATTCTTGAAATGCATCCCGCTATTCGCATGCACTTTCCGAGGCCGATCCAAGATCGCGATCGCCACAAGTGGGAAGGTATGCACCGGAGTCGAGCTCAGCCTCAGATTTATTCCTCCCTTTGCCCAGCACACGCACCAAGTCGACCAAAGACCAAATCGCAGCACCCAAAGTTAAGATCAAAACCAGACCCGGGAAACCAGCAGACCAGGCGAATCCAGTGCCTGCGGATTTGGGGCAAGCACCGACAAGTTCAACATGCACGAGTTCTGTAACTCCAGCGGTCACGGTGACTAAACGCAGCCTTGAGGTTTCCCAAAAGATGTTCCCGGAATCAGCAACCGAGCGCCAATCTTCCGTGGGTTGGCTGACGTTCGTCCAGGCAATGCTGGACGCTGGGTTCTCGTCTAGGAGTGAAGGAGGTTCTGTTGTCGGTTTTCAAGAGATGGGTAGCCCGAAGAGGATCAATTTCCACCGACCGCATCCCGTGCCCAAGATCGATCCGATTATGTTACAAGCCATGGGCAGGCGTATGAACAGTCATTCCGGGTGGATGCGAGAGGCTTTTGGTCTTGCCGGACAGTAATGAGGGGGCTATGAAAGGCTTCTGGTGCTTGCACGCGCTTCCACGAAGAAACTAGTATACCTTGTACAGTAGCGAATGGCAGCGAATGCATGTGGATCGACCGAATTGCACGTCCGAGGTGATGTCCTCTACTCCGGCGGGTGTGCACGGACGCCCCGCTGTTCGACCTCATCCTGCCCGCCAAGATGGTAGGCTGCGACCTGTAGACAGCGCCCACACACACACAATGCACAAACCGTATGCGATCGTCTTCACGAGCTTACGAATTGCGCAGAAGTTCCGTCGTATTTGACGCGTCACTTGCAACCCCACTACTTCAGGCAGCTACCACAGCTCTAGGCTTCAGCATTTGATCGCGAAAGCTAAAAAGCCGCATAGGGATACAATTATTGTAACCGCCCTGAGAACACGCAGGTCTCTGCACTCGGCTCAACCATGGCCCCGATCGAGCGGCTGCCAGCCGAGCTCATCCAACGCATATTCCTTCTTTCCGGTCCGAACCTCGCGCTCATCGACGCGTCTCCCCCAATCGCGGTGCAGCTTTCCCATCCCTACATATACAACGCCGTCTGCAGGGAATATCTCACCCTCAACGAGCACTCTCGCGCCGAAAACTCTCGGAGCCAGTCACGCATATTTGAGAGCAGATTCATGACCTGGAACTTTTTCCAATCCTTCCTCGTCAAGGCCTATGAAGGCATCGGTTGTCTTTGCGGGAAGACGCCCGAAGAAGGCTGCTTTGATGCGCAGTGGCCACCCGATTTCGAAGACGCGACGAACATGGTCTTCAGCCGGAGCCATCTACCGGTTCTTGCATGGTTCAAATGCCGTCTCCCGACCAAGCTGCTACGCGGCCCGTGGACGCAAGACAAGGTCCGCTTCCTACGCTTTCTACTGTGGACCACTTCGATGACGGTCGATTGGGCCGATACCAATGTGAGACAAACCATACTGGAGGGTCGAAGGGCGGCTATGTTGCAGCGGAATCTGGAAGCGGTTGAGATATTCAACAAGAATCGGCGACTTGGGAAGCCTCCGAGTCTGGTTACGGTGCGCTTTGCTGTGATGGACGCCGGATGCGATCGCTCCATCGTCTACGATACTATGGCTACGGCTCGGGCATGGGGACTACGTGGAGGCTCGTGGCAAGATGCTAAGCTGGACAAATGGTGTGAGGAGCGCATTCAGGCTGGAGATCCAAAGGGCAAGTGGTTAGAGCTCAAGCTGCAAGAACTTCGTGCGGTGGATGGAAATGGGGGCAATATCTTGAATGATGCCACACAGAGCCAGGGTTCTGTACATGGGGTTATGCGTCGTGAAACAGGCGACTACGACGGTGGAGAGGACGATAGGCTTGTAGTCAATGAGCACAAGTGGAATCAGGTAAGCTCTCTAGGTCTTTTCTCGCTTCGCCATATCCGGTCCGTATTGGAATCAGCCAGTCGTTTCTGTTCTGCCGTCCTCGGTCTTCCTGAGTTCTCAAAAGGCAGGGGATGTTACAGTATACTACAACCCGCTCTCGACGTGACTCGTCTCCAGGGTTGCAGGAAGACTTCCAAGAAGTTTTACCACGCGACGTGAGATAACAGTACGTGCTCCTTGCTTGTCCCTCCACTTAATCTGAAGAAATGATAAGTAACACGATCTTGCAGCTGTGGAATTTACGCGTGGTTCCCCGGACTCCCAGGTACCCGAAGGAACAGACGATCTTTCACTATGAGGCCAGAATGGAAGCCCTAGGACACGGTGCCCAGACTTTCAAGGCCTTTTTGCGCCTCCCACGGCCGGTCACAATTCTCACGTGAAGCCTACGTTCCCAACGGTCTTCACACAAGCAAGTCAATTACGGTTGTTGATAATGTACTAGGACCATACCTAGTGTGGTTGGTTCTCCCACAACCGATGGCGGGGGTCCTACACTGGACTGCGCGATGTTGAACCCCCTGCTGGAGCCAGACTCTCATGGTTCATACCAACGGAAAGCATAGCCCGCTCTGTCAATCGCGTCCTCTTGATCCGTTGTTTACGAGTGTATGCGCGTCGTAGAGGCATGGCTATCCCGTTAATATGGGCCAGCGATGAACGTTTCCTTGTCGCTAGACACCTTTGATCTAGCTGCCTTCTGCAAGCAGGGCCTTACAGTCGATTACGACCGGCTTACCAGGAGCCCCTACCTACTGCATTGTTCTGTTGCCTACATTTTGGATGGCAGTTGACGGCGTAGTAGGGTTCCACTCAAAACGGCTGTTTTACTTTCCTCCAGTCTGCCTATCGGGGAATTCACGGTGTCGAGCTGACAAATCGTGTTCCGTGGAAGCATGGCTCGGAAGTCAACGCCAGCTATGCCACTGGCTTGTTAGCAATTCGTCGCACTCTCAATTCGGAAGGCCGCAATGCCTGGCTGTCTGTTTGGGTTCGTGGCGATACTGGGGTTCACTACTCGGTAAGCCATGCCTTCAGATAGGCCTGATCTGGGAATTTGGCCCATCTGCCATCGAACCCTGAGGCACTTTGCTGCTGGGTATGGTCATCAGACAGATGGTGCTTCTCAACGTCCAATGCGCGCTCTGTTCTGAAATACATCAGCTATCGAGCATGATCGATCTCAGACGATTCCCGGTAGAATACCAAAGCAATCACCTAGGCGGATTACGGAGCTCCTTCTCCACGAATCTGAACAGCAATTACTTCAATGTGCGGTTCGCTAACATTCAGAGAAAGGCATGTACACAAGTAGGCTGGTTTCACCGCTGGACTCGCCATGTTGATGTAGCTGTGCGCCGCGCCGACTTAGCCGAGATTGCATCCAACGTCAGAACCTTCGCGTGGACGAAGCGCAAGCTGCGCGTGTCGGTCACAAATCAGCAGAGGGGATACGCTTATGCGACCTTACATGCCCCTTGCTCCCGGGAGAATCCTCGAAAATTCCCAAGACAGCGGGATCTCGCTACTGCTTCCCTGGATTAGCAACCAGGCCAAAGGGCACCCGAATTCTCATGCTACTGTTCTGGAACACTGAACGCGCTCGATAACAAAATTCGCTGACTTTACAATTGAAGAAACGCCCTCAATTCGGCTGGTTCGGACGTCCAACACTCTGCGTTTATCCTGTGCTTGTGCACGCCACGCAACTGGTCGAGATGAAGTCAAGCTTCGGCAGCCTCAAGTGGATCCGGCNCANAGTACGCACCCCCCCCCCCGGGGTCTGTTCATGGACAGAGATACGATTATGCGACATTGTATGTTCCTTGCTTTCGAAGAGCTGCCAGAGAGACTGCCTTAAACGCATGAACCATAACACCCCGCCCTTAGGAACTCCGGAGTGGGATACCTGGGACACAGGATGATATGATTAGCTGACTTTGGACATGAAGAAATGCACTCAAATCGGATGGTTTGGCCAGTTCGGACAAATCGGCCATAGCTGGGTCGATTCATATCTCAATCTTATTTGGGAACACTGCGTTAATCGAATCACTCGCTTCGAATGGACTGAACATAATATGCGGGTCCGCTTCGATTCCGCTCACAGCCTGAGGCACACGCATGCGAGGATGTATGTGCCATGTTCACGGAGGTATCCTGATCAAGGACGTTGAACGAACGCGAGGCTGCTTGTGTCGAGGAGGGACTCGAGACACCCACATCGGTGCTCCACTCATGCCCTCTGCGCTGTCCTCGCCAAGGTCTTGCGTTACTCCAGTTATCGATCTCGAATGGCTCGGGTTTGGTACGTACCCAACGTCAACGACAGTACATATTTCCGGTATGGACGGAGTAGCCTGCTCTTGCACGAAAAAGAGAAAGTTGGAAAGACCTGGATTCAACGGCATACCGTTAAATTGCCCTGTGGAACCTTCAACTTGTTCAAGCGGAGCTGACCAAAGCAACATTAGAAACTTTTTCATATCGGATGGCTGTCCCTCGAAGTACGCTCGTCGACCGGTCCTTTCATGGGGGTGCATGATATTCCTCATGATGTGCACACACTTATCAAGCATTCGAGGTCATTTCCCGGTAGAAGATACAGGCACAGAAGTAGCACAGGAGCGTGGTTCAAGTACACCAGTTGTACCCAAAAGTCGGCCGACTAACTTCGCACGGCCTTCGGATCACTCCTAACTGTGTTCGACCAGGCCGTATTCGCTTCTGTTTGAACCTAGATGGATCACCTGGTGGCTATCAAACAGACACAAAAGTGCGAAATCGAACCCGGTGTGCAAGACCTCTACATGCCGAGCCCTCAGTACTACTCAATAGATGAATTAAGTACGAGAAGCCCACGTATTATTGGAAGCTACACGCCGCGGCCTCTTTCGATTGCGCGGTTTCATGGTCACATTGCCTATGCCATCGTACAGAGCGACAGATCTGGAAGCTCTTTGTTACTTGCCGACCAATGCGAACGCAGCGGAGATCACGCCTAAACCGCCACAACATCGTCACACATCTCACGCTAGATTCGGTCAAAGGGATCGGTATACACCAAATGCGGGGTAGGGTTAGCTTTAGTTGCTGATGTGCAGCTGAGCCATCGTAAAGGTCTACCAAATACCTCCGGGAGGATCTGGAAAGCTTTTAAACCATGCAGCGATCGCAAATCATGGTGAAGCATCTCCGCCACTTCACCACAGCAGACACCTCGACATGATGATCCAAGTCTATTGCGACCCCTGCACAGTCAACAGTCGAAAGGTGCTGGCCGGACTGGAGGAGCTGAAAGCAGACTACAACCAGAACTTCATCGACTACTTTGCCGGTCAGCAGAAGAGCGAGGACTTCAAGAAGATAAACCCTTGTGCGACGGTGCCAGCTGCAACGGATGGAGACCTGACCCTCACCGAGTCGAATGCGATTCTTCAATACGCAGCCGATAAACATGACAAGGACTCTATGTACCCAAAAGATTTGAAACAACGGGCAGACGTCAATCGTTGGTTACTTTGGGAAGCATCCGCCTGGTTCCCAACCTGCTACGTCTACCTTATCGAGAACGTTGTCAAGCCAGAGCTGATGAAGGTTGAACCCGACCAGAAAGCCCTTGACGCTGAATCTGAGAAGTTTCACAGATATGCTGGCATGCTTGAGGCCCGTCTCAGCAAGAACAAGTGGCTCACCGGACCCAACGTCACGATTGCCGACTTCGCCGTCGCAGCCCCTATGCATTTACACTCCGCGCAACGTCTGCCGCTAGATCAATACCCCAACATCAAACGCTGGATGACGGAAGGGATGGAACAGCTCGATAGCTGGAAGAAAACTCAAGGCATCGTGGAGCAAAAGCTCCTTCCGAACGGACCACCATCGAAAGCCACAGCAGAGGCGAATGGGAGCAACGGTGCTGGAGGGCAGCCAGATGTACGTACCACCGTCAACTACACCAAAGCCCACTCCGGCCTCACAGAGATCTACTTCTACGAAGACCCCAAAGCTAAAGACATCCGACCTCCAGGCGACGCACCAGTAAAAATCAGCGTCTCGGACGGTTGGCCTCATGTCAACGACTTCACGCTCGACAAGCACGGCTTCTCCCTCCACTCCTTCAACACCACTCATTCCGACTGGGAAGATGATGCTGTCGTTCGTTCAAGCTTTTACCCATCCATTGTTTCATTCTTGCAAAAGGAGTTGGGCGCTTCCCGTGTTCTCGTTTTCGATCACACCATCCGCAGCGAGAAGAATGCTCAGAAAGCACTCACAGACGAAAAGCACACTTCGCAACGGTCACCAGTCATGCTTGTCCACTGTGACTACACGGCTGAATCTGGACCTCTACGCGTCAAGCAGCTCCTACCCGACGAAGCCGACGACCTGCTATCCCGTCGCGTCGCCTTTATCAATGTATGGAAGCCTATCAACCGCATCGTAGAAGAGCGACCGCTCGCCATGTGCGACGCAACATCCTGCAAGGATGAAGACTTCTTCAAGCTGCATTTGCGCTATCGAGATCGCAATGGGGAGAATTATGTGATGCAGCACAGTGAGCGGCACAAGTGGTGGTACTTCCCTAAGATGACGCCAGAGCAGGTGTTGTTGTTGAAGACCTATGATAGCGAGACGGATGGGAGGGCGAGGTTTGTGGGGCACACGGCGTTTGTGGATCCAACCAGTCCAAAAGATGCGCCTATGAGGGAGAGTGTGGAGATTAGGGCAATTTGTTTCTTCTAGCGCACATGATTTCTGTAAGTGTGTGGATAACGCTTCCTGAATTGATTCAACGTGTAGTACTCCGCATCATGGACATGACCTTCTATGAATTCTGCATTGTTTCAAACACAGAATGCAACAGAAACTGCCACTGACCACGCTTCCTTGATCGAAGACACCCTTTGCATGCGCCCTTTCCTAGGTTGCCGCACACGATCCCCCGACGCCATGCTCATGATATCGGCAGTCTCCAAGCTGCTTCTCCTTCGCCAAACTCCACAACCCCAGCATAATCAGCTCCTTTCCCGTGAACTGCCCGATGTGCTCGGGGCCGCACCATTCCGGATAAACCTCGTTCTTGATTTCCTTGAAGTAGGGATTCGTCTGCTTCTTATATTCCTCACCAGGCTGGGCGTCTTCAATGCTAAACATCTCCGCAGTGAAGGGTGGATACGCCAAAGTGATGCGATTCGGCTTCGGAGCCGGAAGGGAAGCGAAAGATGGGAGGAGGTGAACGGGAAGAGTGTGTTTGATTCGCGCTCGAAGATCGGTGTGGAATCCGGGGGTGTATGCTTGGTTGGAGAAGAATTCGGTCATCTGCTCGCAAGAGGCGAAGCGGGCGATTGTGTCCAGAATGAAGGCTTTCAGGGTGATGGCGTTGATGGCATCCCAAACCAGTTTGATGCGGTGAGGAGAAAGAGCTTCGAAAAAGTCGTCGGATGAAGCATCTTGCTTCTTCAGCTGCACCTGCATCCGAACCATGACCACGTCTTTGAAGACGAAATCCACGATGTGGTGCCCGAAGAGCCAGAGTGGAATTAGTTCTGAAGGAGCATGGTGGCGTAGCAAGCGATCCTGACACCATGATAGGTAGCCGTTGGCAGCTTGGAGGTCGGGATGGGTGATGTTGATGACGTTGACACCTGTGTGGTGGGCATTGTTAACCGCGTGTGCGAGCCAGTGGGAACTTGCTGCGAGCTTTCCGGAGTCGACAGAGAGAACACGGATAGGCGCGCTTGCGTGGGCGCTCTCAACGACGCTGACTTGCAGGATGAGGCCGCTGGTGCGAGGGATGGGACCAGTTGTGATGTTCATGGTGATGAGCTGAAGTTGTAGAAGGGTGGAGGGAAAGACCTGCTACTTTGTTGTCAAGCTCTGTTACTTGAGGTTCGGCGAGGACTACGTGGGAGACTGGAGGCTGCGTTTGCTGTGCCGACGGTGGCGAGTGAAAGCTTAGATTGCGCGAAGTTGACACCCACAGATAGCTTGTGGGTTACACTTCCTGGGGCTATTCAAGAGGCGTTATCATCCGCCTAATCAGAGCTTGCTTCCTGCCTCCCTCCCGAGGAATCCATTGACTGCTTTGACTCTCACGACTTCAAGCCCCTCCCTTCCTATTCGCTTCTCGTCGACCACATCCCAACTATCGTACATCTCAAGCGTCCTGACACAGGCCGCTTCCTTATCCTCACAGACCGTAAACCCTTGTATACTCCGATCTTGCTTCTTCTTCTCTACGACTTCTCCCCAGCTGGCCAGTGCTTGCGCCATAGTCCCATAGTTCGATTTATGATGCGCGAGGATTATCGCTGGATTTGATGATAATCGTAGGGGCGGTTGAGTAGTCTTGTTGGAAACTATAGGGCAAGCGCGAACCTCAGGAGGCTGCGCAAGGACATCTCCGGTCGTGAAGAGCTTTATCAGGGCTTGTACTGGGTCGGTGTGCAGATGTGCGTCGCTCGCGGCTTGAGACGCGTACTCTTCGATCATGTAGAGAACAGTGCCGGTCGAGTCGTCAATGGGAAGTGTGGCAGCATAGCGAAGGACTTCAGGCTCATTAGGTTGTGTGAAGAGAATGATTTTGTGGAAAGCTTCGAGGACCTAAAATTTGTGAGCTATGGATGCAGGGTAGGGAGTAGCAAGGTGCGCACTGTAACTCTTGCTTCCTTGTCTTTGCAGACAATTCTTGCGGTCGTCAATAATGGAGCCATTACTATCTCAAGAAGCTCTGAAGCAAAATAGAATTTGTGCAATGCGGCGACGCGCATTATGATATTTGACGATCATCGTGGAGGCGGTTCCGAGCTTCGGAATTCATATTCCGAAGTGAGGTACAGAGCTACCTTAGCGCGGCAACCCCTCTTTTCCTTCTCACCACCATCGTACCACATTTGAAGGCTCGCCCGAAAAGCCGTTCGAACATACTGACTTTTGAGCAGATTTCCTGGATGTGAGACTTTCGGATAAAGCATGTCAAACATAGACGCCGGCATGTGGAAGGATTGCCATGTTCTCTCATCATCCCCCGGCTGCTTTCCCATGGTAGAGACGGATGCACTTTCGTTTCGATTGGGCCACTAGAAAGCATGTATCGAAGCGCGCTCTATTAGCAAATTCTAAAGCCATTTCTCATGCTCAATCCAGGTGTTTGCCACTGTCTCCCAACGCCAGTATATTACTCTCCAATTCTCGGTTGGATATCTCACATAGAGGGACGCCAATGAAGACAAAGGAATAGGGCGATTAGAAGGAGCAGGTTTTATACCTGGAGGTCTGCCGAGTCTTGGAACACGGTTGCGTACTTTTGGACTTTGGCGACTGCAGTGCCAGGCACCGTAATGCAGGTTTCGAATGGCTTTGATGAGTAGCGGGACCCAGAAGGCCACTCATATCTTGTCGAGGAGACGTCCAATTCATACCGTCTTCTAACAAAGTGGTGCATGAAGCACGTCTCGACGAATCTCTCCTGGTGTGGGGGGCTCAGCCATGTAACGTGAGGCTTCTGGAGGAGCACCATGACTTGTGAAGCTTTCGATTCTGTAGCGCTTGCGCAGCTCGCCGACGTCGAGAAGCCCACTCATAGTACCGTATCTCACCCTTTGGCTCACCGCTTCCAAGACCCGTTGAAGTTGACATAGGATGGTTGTGAGATTTTTGGTGTGACTCAAGGTAATGATTTTGAGGGAAGGAAAGGACACATTCATGGACCTTGAAGTTTTTTGGTATGACCCTGAAGACCAAAAGACTCGCGCATAGTGCGTTGGGTTTGTCTTGTTTGACTTGCTGCTTCCCGCCGAGGACGACACATGTGTGGCTTTTAGGCTTTTCATTCTTCAACCGAGAAGCAAGGGTGGTGTGAAGAATTCAAGGATAACACGACTAGGGTGTACTCAAAGGGCCTAACTTGTACCACCAATCGATCATTTACTTGTTCCACAGTGTCGCTTTCGGTCTTTAGGCCAGACGCACGTGGAACCAAGGCAGAGGACAAAATCCGAAATCGACGACAGGTAACGAAGAGTGACGGACAAAAGAGATCTTGTTTTCTCTAGCAAGATGACGAAAGTATCCTAGGACCAAAGACGCCATGATCCCCACCCACGAAGGCTATCACCACAGCCCCGGTCATAGCCATGATCCGAATCAAGCCCTGCCTCATCATTATTCATCTGTCCACCCAACCCAATCCTTATGCAAGTGTGAAGGAGAAGTCTATCGCAGACCAAAGCGCAAGAAATGCAGAGACACGCAATGCCAAAGGCCATACGTTTATGCCCACGTTCGCTCGTGCTCGCTATGCAGTATCGATATCGAAGTCGACGCCGAAAGTATCAATGCAATGCCGCGCGGTCGAAGGTATCATCGCTCGAATAGAAGAATTTAGACAATGAGAAGCTACATTCCGTTAGCTGGTGCCCTGAATTCAGACTAGACGGCGGGCTTGTCAACATACCTTCTCGACATTCTCCCTCCCCTCGTTCTCCCCGATTCGGTTCCATGCCGCGTAGATCAGACCTCCGCATATCGCCCACATGGCGGGAACGGTAGCCTCCAATGCGCTGGGCTTCTCGGCTTGGGCGGCCATCTCGATGACGCGCGCGGCGCGGCTGCTGGACGTGTTGGAGTTGAAGCGTGCGGCGGCGAAGGGGGTACGCCTGGCCGCCGCGAAGGAAGCGGTTATGGGGCGGGGGACGAAGAAACGCATGGTTGCTGGTGGGTTGTTGTGTGGTTTGGTGGCGTAGAGGTGTAGTTGAGATGTGTAGGTGTTGTAGGAGGAGTGAGGGAGTCTTCAGGCTCTTCAGGCTCGGCCGATTGTGCAACGTATTCCGTTACAGTGAATTCCTCAACGCCACAAGTGAACAGTCTTCAACAACAAGTCTCGGCGACGACTGACGGATTGAAGTGAGCGGTATAGCGAATGCGGGGAACAGCAAACGTGCGCCTTATGAACTCGGGGGAGTGGGTCGAGGCGGTGGGTCCCTGAAGCCTAAAAAGAAAGGAGGCGAAGCCGCGACAGCACAACCCGTGCACAATTTTCACAGCTGAGGCGGTGAATTCCCACGGTGCCCGAGACAGGGGTGCGCTAAGCTGCTTCCGACGAATCCTCGAGCATAATTATCCCTGCATATTTGCCTGGCAGGCCGGTGTCTACCCCACGGATTTACGTTGGCGCTGTACGGAGTGCACGGCCGTCCATTCACTGCGACTCGTATTCCGATCGTGCTGCAAACATCCCGCATAAAGATCATGAGGACGATGCGAGGGCAACGGGAGGGCGTGCTGAGGACGAGAGGCTGAAGGGAGAACAGGATCCGGCAACCCGGCAGCCTACGCCTGCAGGCACCGGCGCGACCCTGACGTGATCGGCATGCGGCAAATCCGCGATCAGCATTCGAGATCGTTCGACGCTTGTCTGGATGCTGGTGAGACGGTTGCTCGACATTTTTGCTCCGGAACACCGGATGCAGTAATGCTTTGCGGTGAGAGGCGACGTATCGATACATCCACTGCTACTGCTGTGTCAATGCTGTGAGGACAGCTGCCGTGATTGCAGTGCAGAGCCGCCGACGTGCATACTCAGATCCGAATACAAGATACGAGATGCGCAATCTCAACATAGGTTGGTGGTATCTACACAGAACGGCCGTCACATATTCCATACACAATATATACAATATACAAAATGCGATGCCGAAGGCGAACCCCAAATCGTGCTATACTACGCTCGTACAGGAGGTCGTGTCGGGGTACCCCGAGGGTGTATATGGGGCCAGGTACCTGGCCTTGTGTTGCCCCAACTCTTCGTGAACTTGTTCTTCTGCCATACTTCGTCGACGGGGAGTAGTCGCGCCATCTGCTCGTAGTGATGGATGCTTCGCTGCGTCTCCTCGTCTCCTTCTTCAGCTGCCTTAGATCGTCGCGAGCGAGTTGTCGGCGCTCTTGGGGCTCGGATGGTCTTCATGATCTCGCGGAGTTCTTTGTCATCATTGGTGATTTGAGCTTTGAGATAGGCGAGAGAAGGGATAGAAGTCGGGTCGGCACCTTCCAGGGCCGTCATGACAGGTGTTCGTGGCTTGTAGGACGATGCGTACTTGTCCAGTGCTAGAGGTTCCTTGGGTACGATGGCAGGGTCCAATCGCGCAGCATCGCCCTTCTCAAGGAGAGCCAGGATATCCAGGCTCTCCCCGTGTGGGATCTTGTCTTTATGGCTCGGTGTCACACAGTCCATATCCACCTCCTTTCTCAAGACGTGATCGATGTCAACCGCCGAGAAGTACGCGCAAGACTGCGGCAGCTCGTTGATGCCCATCTGCTGCGAAAACATAGCCCGCGTCCAAACGTTCGCCACCTGTAGAGCCATGGCAGCTCGATATTTGTCTTCCTCTTTAACTAGATATCGGATCTCGTCGTGCACGGTGATGGCGAGTCGCGAGTCGATGTTGAAGCGTCTTGTGAGGTACTCCATGCTGACGATGAGGAGATGTAGGTAGTCAACGCCAGAGGATTGGATTGCCCAGTTGATGCGCGATGTCATGAACCCGCCCTTGGTAAGGTACCGGCGCATGAGCGCTTCAGTGATTCCGGCACCCAATACAGGTGTTCGCGGTCGCTCCTGCTCAGCAAAGTCTTCGAGTTTGTTGAACACGAAAGACTCAGTGCCACCTCTCCAGAAAGGTCGATCGTGCAATTGTTTCCTAGTCGTCTTCTTTCCTTTCGTGTTCTGGTAGAGGTCACTGGCGGTTTTTGAGGTCTCTAAGTCGGTCAACCCGGGATTGAATTGCCGTAGAAGGGTGGCTGCGAAGTTTAAGCCTGCACCGTAGATACGTCCATAGTTGAAGACCTTAGCATCGTTTCTGGAGATGCCTAGGATGCCGGCAGTTCGAGAATGCAAATCGGTCCCAGCCGCCTTGGTGCCCTCAAGCGTCATGAATCCAATGGCGTTGCCACCGTGAAGCTTGAAGGTGGAATCGCCGACAAGACTAGCAATCCACAGCTCTTGAGAGTCAACATCAGCCCCGACAAAGCAGTACCCCTGGGGAGCGCGGACCATAGACTTCAGCTCGGAGCCAACACGGTTGGCCTTTGCATTGCTTGCCGTAAGCCAGGTGTTCTCGACGGCGCGCCGCGTAATGGTTCCCATAGGTATGATCTGTGGCAGGATGAAGCCAACTTTCTTCCCTCTCCCGGCCGTCGAGGCGGACACCAGCTTAAGCGCATCCGGCACCTCTTTGTTGTATACGACCATTTGCGACATGATTCGATCTCGTGCGCTTATCCAATAGGAGCAAGACGCGTTCATCTCCAGTGCTTCCTTAGCGTATGCGTACTCAGAAGTCAGCATGCCCTTTTCAAAATATTGGAGATAGCCTTTTGCAAGCGGATTTGCGCATCTCGCCATTGGTCCATGCTTGTGTGGGATCTTGTAGTAACAGTGCTTCCTGTCATCGCGTAGCTTCAAGTTCTCTTCCTCAGACATATCCAGCTGCCTCAAACCTTTCTCGTTATAAGCAAAAGCCTCATCCAAGGGCACTTGGTATGTCCAACCGTGTTTGTCCGACCACACCAGCGGATTGCCATCCCAGCATAGCTTAAGGAGAATGGGTGCTACACGTGTTCGTACAGTGAGGTTGATGGGAGCATCGTTCTTCGCGAACAGATCCTTGTACCACTTGGGCATGCCTGGCTTCTTCTGTCGCGCAGCCGGCCGTGGTGGGTCCCCCTTCTTTTTCCCCTTGACCATCTTCACTTCCTGACCGGACCAGTCCAGCTGGCTCAACCAGGGGTCGTTGAGATAGACATCGGGCTGTTCCTTGACTTCTAGCGCCTTTTTTGCTAAGCTGACCAGGCGCTCCTTAACTGCATCCTCCAGCTTGTGGTATGTGGCTTCGGCATTGTTGATGTAGGCATCCCAAGTCTCGTTGACGGGGAGGATCTCCGCAGCTAGAAATCGAAGGGCAGCGAAACTGACAGGGTGTGGACATGACTCCAGAAACAGAGGAAACACCTTTTGGTACACTCGGTGAGTGATTTCGACATCTGCGGCGCAGTAGTCTAGCAGTTCATCCAGCCGTTCGACGATGCCTTTACGGTCCAGTTCGCCAAAGTACTCGCGCCTCGCCTTGTCGATGGTGATGTTGCAGTGGAACTTGGCCACGTCTCGCAGCGAGTTGATAGCGCTTCTTCCTATCCAGAGCTCTTCCTCTTCATGTGGAATCGCGCCAGAGTCCAGCAAATGCGACAGTTCGGCGTTGTCTTCGGATGTCGCAATCTTCTCGCGAAGTTCCCGACCCTTCTTGTGCTTCACCCACGACGGCCGTTGTCGCGAGCACATGCCGTTCGAAGCAACGTGCAGCGACATTGTGTCGATGAATGAGTTCTTCGACTGCCGTATATCGTACTCCTCCGCTATCCGCGCCCGATCGTATCCAATGTTGTGGCCTACTATGACGCGCTCTTTGGATGGTGACCCAAGAGGGATGAGGTGACGGTCCGACTTGGACTCGCCAAAAAGCCAAGGTGATATCCAGGCGTACCATGCCGTCGGACTGACGGCACATGCCATGCATGCAAATGACGTCTCTTTCCACATGACTTCGGTATCAAAGACCAGCATGTCCTCATCTGGCGCTTCCACTGCCTCGGAGGTGCCATCGCTGTTGTACTTTGTCCAACCACTCTGCGCTAACCATGTTCGAGGTTTTGGGGGAGGATTGGCCCATGCCAACTTCTTTGCCTTTGTCAAATATGGCTCCGCAGCATCCATGCCGAGCTTGTAAAAGTGTTCATCGAGACTTGAGCCCTGCAGGGCGGGCAAATCGAAGCCCACGGGCGGCGTCGAGTCCTGGTTCTTGCCCAGCAGTTCGTGGCGCGTGAGGTGGTCCTTGGAAAGCGCGACGAGCTCCGGAGGCGGTGCGGTGCTGGTCCCGGGGAAGATTTGCGAGTGGACGTGGCTGGAGAGCTGCTGGACCCCTATCTCGTTGAATCGCGCCTCGGATGGGACTGGAGAGCATTACTTTGACGGCGTGAGAGTTTGGAAAGCCGAGGAGAACATACCAGCCAGGCTCTTCCGCTTCGTAGTGCTGCCTTTGTCCTCTTTCGGCGACGGGCCTGTGGCAAGACGTCGTCGCGATGCGCCTCGAATTGGGCAAGGTGTCGAGGAAGGCGAGCGTCGGGTCCTCGCGAAGAAATTGGCGGCGAGCGTTTGGCGCGAGGCGGGGCGCATATTGTCGTGGCTGCGATGCGGCCGATGGTCAGGTCATTTTGGCCGAGCGAAGGATAAAAGCTGCATGCAGGCTCGCGCGCGTTCAGGAGTGGTGATGCGGCGATGCGGCGATGCGGCGATGATGGTCCGGCAGCAGCCGCGAAATCTTGGCGCCAGCGCCCGCCATACCCACCACCTTCGCCTGCATCGTGGCGCACAGCGCGTCTTCGCTCACGCCCGCTGTGGCGCCGATGGACGTCTCGGAACCTCCCCTCCAGCCCTTCCGAGCATGCCGTGATCCACCAGACTTCCTCACTCCCTTCACCCTTCTGCCACCCACCATGTCGGCCCCTAATCCACATGGCTTCGCCGGCGGGCCCGAGGACGTCCCAACTCCCCTCGACTACCACCCGCACACGCACTACAGCTTCAGCACCATTCTGCAGTCGGAGCCGGCATCCTTGCAGAGCTCGCCCTATCCTCTCAGTGACTCGTACTTCGACGAGGCTTTTCGCACCACGCCTTCACCCCCGCCGGGTCCCAGCTTTTTCGCCAGCATCCTCAACCCAATACCCAACCCCACCCCGTCTGCCTACACTCCCCCGCAGGGACCCTCGCCACCCATTGCTTTTGGACAGTCTCGTGCCATGCCGCCAGTCTCCGGACGAAACGAGCGTGCTGCGCGGCACACCTTCGTGGATTTGACCCGCGGTGCACATACCGACCCAGTCGACTTGACGGGCACATCCCCAGAAGAGCCGGCGCGTCCTCGAGGCATAAAGAGGGGCAGTCCAACGCCTGGTCCGTCCGGGAAAAGGCAGAAGCAGAACGATGGGACATCCTCGAGGAGGGCGAACGAGACACCGGAGACCAAGATAGAGGAGATGGATCTTTCCGACGACAAGCAGACGGTTCAAGAGATGCTGCAGAAGCAGCGCGAGGAGGCAGTCAAAGCCCAGCAGAAGCCGGAAGATGAGGCCACCACCTTCAAGAACTTCAACTGCGTCATCTGCATGGACACGCCTACAGACTTGACAGCTACAGCTTGTGGTATGTCAAATCCACCTCTACCCCTATCCGCTCCCACTAACAGACCCCAGGCCACCTCTTCTGCCACACCTGCCTAATGGAGGCCCTCATCGCCGGCGAGAACCGCGCCCAACCCGGCGAACCGAAGCGCTCCCAATGTCCCGTCTGCCGAAAGTTCATCAATCGCTCTAAACCCACCGACATCATCCCCCTCCTGCTCAAGAAGGGCCTCGCCACGCAGCCGCGAAAGCTGAAGCCCAACGTCGCTCCACCCAAGGTAACATCATGAGCGAGCAGATCCAACTTTCGCCATTGCTTTGCTTTGCTTTGAAGAGGAAGGTGTGCTGAAAATCCCCGAGAAGCAGGTCATCAAAGCCGAAGACCTTTTCGCGGACGATCGACGCCCGAAACCCAGATACAATGCCAGCACGCGGTCTCGCACAAGGCCCTCCATGGCTGCATCAACACGAATGAGGTGGAGAGAATCTCCTGATTGGATCTGAAGGCCCGGTCAGACTGCGCCGATGATATGTGGAAGGAATGAAGAGGGACAGCGTCGGTGGACTAGAGCTACGGAGTGGAGGGCATAATCGAGTGTCTATGTTGATGGTGTATGACTTTTGCCAAAAGGCTTGCATGCTAAAGTTTACTGCAGCTGCTTGATTGTCTACGTGGCCTGATAAGTCAGTACCTAGTGACGGATCAAACGGAATGGAATGAGCGGCTCGGCACGACTGGGCCATGGTCTTACAGATTCGACAGACTGTCTCGCCGAAGAAAAGTAAATACGAATGCTCTTCTACGAAGGCCATCTACCCCAAACTCCAAAGATCCACCACCCTGCAAACAGCCTTTCCGCTCACAGAGCTAGACTCCTTCACCCAACGAACTCTGCAAACCTCAGCCACTCCTCATCCCCCCTCAACCGCTCCAAATCCTCATCCCTCAAACACATACCTACCACGACCTCCCCATCCGCTCTCTTCGGCATGATATACATCAACCCCTCCACCGGCACAAAAGCCGGTCTCCTCACCGCCTCCGGCATCCCCAGCCCCAGCCCAAAATCCAGCCCATACGCTCCCACCCCCGCCCACGAACTCAGCGCAATATCCTCATCCATCTTCAAATTCGCCGTGACGCTCACACGCGTAATATTGCTCGGCGAGCGCGCCATATACGTGGCCATCGATCGCGTAGCACACCCTAAATTCGAAGTCTTGGGGTCAACGAGGGTCCGCATATCCGCTGCTATCGTCCCCAGTGGATGGGAGAGTAATGTCGAGAGGGAGTACGTCGAGTACGTCATATTCTGTACGAGACCTGGGTACGACTTGTGCATGCCGATGTAGCGCCGCGGATCGACTGCGCGGGCAAATGTTTCGTCCCGTGGGGACTGCGAAGACAGGCGGGGTGCGCGGGCACGGAGGACGCGCTGGTAGATAAGGGATGAGATGGCGTCATCGGTGGTTATGTAGCCAGAGAAGGAGGGAGGAAGGGTGGAGGTGGCGTTTGCTTTGAGGGCGGAGACGGAGGTGGGCGTGAAGAGGAAGTAGGTCCATGTGCATCGGGGTGGTGGTTGTGGGACGGTGTCAGATGTAGGCTCGGGCGCAGGCGGAGATGGAACCATTTGCCTCTCTAACTCCTTGCCGGGCTGCCAGTCTTTGTCCTCGATCAGCGGAATTGCGTTTTTTCTGCTAGTGTTTCCGATCACGAGGTCTTCGTCGGTGAAGGTTTCACCGCGACATGCCTTGGAGAGGAGCTTCATCATCAGGCCCTGGCCCGTCATGTCTGCCACGTTGTGCTGCATGTTGATGCAGAGTACGAAGCCACCTTTGATGAAGTTCGCTTGAAGGAGGAATATGGGTGCTGGTTCTTTGCCACTCCCAGATGGTTTGAGCGGGTCAAAACCCAGGCTCGCTATAGTAGGACAGGGCGCCCAGATCGATTCATGCAGCATCGAAAAGGGATATCTTGCTCCTTGAAGAGCGGCGAATGAGGGTATGCCGGAGTCGCTGGTGTAGTCTTTGACGCGGAGTTCAGGTGTTGGCTTGTATGGCCGCATTTCGTATCTGGGTGGTCCTTCTATGCCGGCATTGATGGTCACAACTTGTCCGGCAATCCATGGGAAGCTTTCGGATAATTTCCTGAGTCCATTCGTCAAAATTTCGGTGACGGCTGGTTGAGAGAGGTCGCCAGGTGCGGCGAAGATGAAGCAGAGCTGGGTGTAAAGCTTGAACAGTGCGGGCTGCTGGCCCATGATATCGAGGTCTGGGCTGAAGTCTACCATCTTGTTAAGTGTAGGGTCCAATAATTTGTTCAATTTGGAGTGGAAATATTTGGGTTAAAATATTGAAACTCATGCAGGACCGAACTTAGTGCTCATAATGAGTCATCCTGTCCTGAGCTGAAAGAGAGTGATGCAATCTGTCCGCAGTGCGATGCTCAGGCAATCGGATATAGGTTACGTGCAACTTTGAAAGTCATGTAGTGGAGTAGTAAATTGCAAGTCGGTCAATTCCAGGATTCAGATGCTGTTTTTACAGCGCTAGCGGTAGCGCCTGCCGATTTAGTCCAGCAACTTACATATATCGGCTATCCAGGTGCACGAGGACTCGCGACTCGCGATTGGCAACGACTGATAGTATTTGCGGGAAGCCGAAAGAATAGATGACACAGAGACTTTGAAAAGGGAACATTACAAGTCCAACATCAAGATCTTAACCAGTTCTTCATGTCAAGCTTACCTTGACATCCCAACGCTTCCCGAACCCAACATGTTTACCGTTCAACAGGAAACAGCAACCCGTTACCCCTTCTAACCTTCTCCGTGATCTTCAACACAGCCCTACTATGCTCTTCCCACCTATTCTGACTCTCCCAGTCCTTCTCATTGATGATCCTCGCGAAATCCTCCGCCTCCTCCTTCATGTTCAGATCCTCTTTCTTCTCACCAAGCTCCTCACTGCTCTTCTTCCTCGGATCCCAGAACGTCACCGTCTCAATATCCGTAATAGTCGGGATCCTCAGCGTCCCTTTCTCCCCGTAGATCTCGCTCGGCGCGGCAGAATCCCACATCTTCGAGCCACAGAGATGCACAATGAAGCCGTCGTAGTGGAGAAGCAGTGTGCCGCCACCATCTGCGCCGGTCCGAACGATGACAGGGAAGTACTGCGAATCCTTGGGCGAGCCAAAGAGTTCCACAGCCGCGGCGACAGTGTAGATGCCTAGATCCACAAGAGCGCCACCACCCATCTCAAGATTGAAGATGTTGGGCGTCTCCCCTGCAAGTACTTTATCGTAACGACTGGAGTACTGCGCATACGTCAAGCTCGCACCGTAAATCTGTCCGAGCTTCGGCATGCTCGATTTCAAGATCTTGAAGTTTGCTTCACGGACGTGTCGCCACGCTTCAATGAGGAACAATTCCTTGCTCTTGGCGAGCTTGAATAGTTCGTCCAGCTCGGCGCTTGTCGAGCAGGACGGTTTCTCGAGGATCACATGCTTGCCGGCGTTGAGCATCTGCTTGGCTTGCTCGTAGTGCAGGATGTTGGGCGAGGCTATATATATGGCTTGGAGGTTCGCGTCGCTGGCAAGGGCGTCAAGGGACGTGTACGTCGCTATCTTTTGGCCCTCATATTTCGAAGCGAAAACTTTGGCGGTGTCGTCTTTCCGCGAGTATACGGCTGCGAGGGTCCATTTCCCCGTGGCTTGGGCGCATTCCACGAAGGAATGGGTGATCCAATTGGTGCCGATGATGCCGAAGTTGAGCATTTTGACGAATTTAGGGTTGTATGGGACAAGAGGGACTTGTTGTGCTGAGGTCGCGATACCTGAAGCTTTTATAGGTGCTTATTAAGTGTTTCTGTTGGGTGGAGTAAGCCCCACTAACGGGCAAGTACGAACGGGGCTATGACGCAGAGGGCAAGTTTAACAGCGGCGAAAATTACCAATCTCGATAGCGACGACATCATGCTCTGCAACATACGAGGCAGAACAGAATCTTCATTCAGAGACGCACGATTAGGTGTGTGCCTGGCGAATATGTGCAATGTATTCCGGGTGGCAATGTTAGTCTTCATGGATTTGGAGAAACACCCAATCAGACGCGTCAAAACTTCCTCTTCGGTGATTGCATGTATGATTGCAGCTCTCATTGCTCTACTACGTATGTGCATTTGCTGTGAACCCGCCAAATCCAATGCTCCTTGCTTAGGAGGGTATCTTGCAAGTAAGAATCGAATCCTTCGTATGCTGTCGTACCTCATGCTGGTATAAGGGTACCGTAACTCATGTCGAGTCATCCATGATAGGATGGGAAGGAGAGAAGGAAAAGGAAGAAAGCAAATGACCGCCCATTATACTCCAGGCCAAAGCCCAGCAGAGAGTCCACTACGCCAAAGTATGCAGACCTAAACACCGATAATGCATGAAAGTAGTGGCAAACTGAATCTGCTCACCATTCAATCTTCCCAAATCGTCTCCAAGTCGAGATCGCCGCGCCTCTCGGCACCGCAGACACTCCACCTCTTCCTCGAATCGCGCTTGCCGAAACCCAAAGTACGTCCACTGCCTCCGGGCACGTCGAGGCTAGAGCGCCTAGTGCCTTCAGCCCCCTCTTTCTCACGCTCGGCCGCAGCCTGCAAGCGCGCAATGCGATCAGCCTCAATGGCTTCGGCTTCAGCGTCGGGGCTGTCCTCTATCGTTTCAAGTGACGATATAGAAGGGCTGCGGGACCGCATCGATGTTGGGGTAGAAGGAACCGAGGAGGATGTGAGCGAGGACGGATAGTGACTATTGACACCAGGGAATGGCTCGTTGAACTTAGCAGCGGACAGCAGAGGCGAAGAGGAGCCCGAGACCGGAGTGCTGATGAGAGAAGATCCATTTGGAGTTCCGAAGGAGACCTGCGACAGAGGAGACACCGGCCTCCTCCGGCGGGAGAGCGAGCCAGTGCTGCTGTAGAGGCTGGAAATGGGAGATGGTTGGAGTGGTTTGGGGGTCAGCTCCAGCTCAGCATCCTCGGAGATGTCGCATACGCTGGGTGCTCCCGAGTGTGAGTACGAGTCGTCCGAGTAGCCCAATGGCTGGCTGCGTGGGCTGCGCGTTCGCTTGGGTGAACGGAGCGGCGACGAGGGGCGACCGGGTACGGGTGAGGGCGTCAAGGCAAGGTAGCCAGAAGGATTGATGACGGCGGGTAGCGAGTGAGCACGGGTCATGGGAGGTGCGCTCAGCGGGCTGGAGCCGCTTTGTGAGCGGAGGTGAGAGCGGGAGTATGGGGATCGGTTTCGAGGGCGAGGATGGTGGGTTGGCAGCATGTCGAACGAGAGCGAGGGATCCGTCTGGGCCCGCGGGGTGGTGGGGCGGCGCCCTTCGCTGGAGAAGCTGCCCGTGGTCTTGCCCATTGTGCTGTCCTCGTGGACTGTGTCGTCTATATGATGGGGCGACTCGGTTCGCTGACCAAGACGCTGCAGCGGCCGCTGTTCGCCGTTGTCGGAAACGCCCAAGAGAGGAATGCCTGGGAGAGGCTGGGGAGACGGTATCTCGGCGATGGTGTCGAGGGCGTTGGGCGGACTCTCCTGCACGGCGGGGCCCGACGTGGTCATGAGCTTGAGGCGCTGGATGAGGTCTTCGGTCGTCGCATCCGCTGGGAGGGCGGGCGGAGAGGAAGGGATGTGTGAGGCGGTCATGGTGGAGGCAGCGTGTCGAGGGGATACATATCCAGCGGATAGGGGTCGTGGACGCGGTCGCTGGAGGCAAGGAGTGCCACAGGGAGGTCGTGGTGTTGGAGTTGGTCTGGGTGGTGTACCAGCTAGGGCGGGCGCAGAGAGGACCCTGCGTGTTTCAGGCACCGGCAAGAGAAAGGCGAGCACAATCACTGGCTGGCGGCGCCCAAGTTGTTTGACGGGGAGGGCCGAGCAAACGCGAGGCGACAGACGGCGTGCGAGGTTGGGCGCTGCTGGTGCTGCGACGGTCGGAGCTGTGAAGGAGAGGCCTCGCTTTACTTGCGATGATGCTGCAGGTGCGACTGAGGGGTTCCTGCCGCGATCTGCGCTTCTGGGCAGGTGCGGAGGGGCGGCCTGGACACAAACAGGGAAGGAAGGATCGCAGTGCACAACAAAGGCCCGACACAGCAGGATGACAGCAACGCTGCGCACCACCGGGTGGTCCAGCTGCTCCTATATACATGGCTGTGCCTATGCATCCTCTAATTGCTGGTGCATGATCTGGTTGTACGCCTTCAGCCGCCGTCGCCAGCTAGCCGCGGGACGGCCCCGCCAAGCACCTCGACGCTGGACCCTGAATTTGGCAGGCACGCGCTCGAATTGGAGGAGCCAGCAGCCATCGCTCCCCTTTCTCCGCCTGATGCATTCGCCCTGCAGCCCTTCACTCGCCAGATCAGTCGACATGTTGACAGGCAGCCCCAATCCGCACCGTGGAATACTCGACAAAAGGCCGGACTGTCTTACACTGGACGCTATATGCTATTTCCGTCCCGGTAATGAATCAAGGTCGTTTATGCGGGCCATCTTCCGCTCCGCTTTCTCCACAATCCAGCGTCCGCGCCAAAACACCGTACCCGCTTTGTCCTTCAATCTACCGCCTTCCGTCCGCCGCTTGCTGATCGCATTGAATGGATATTCCGATACAAACGCTACACTCCGAGCCGGATGACCTCGAAAGTATTGATGAGGGATCTTGCCAGCGTCTTGGGCTCCAGAACCTTCATGCATAGATGGGCGTTAGGTCATCTGATGCGCTGACCCCCATCCTCTCTTCAGTCCAGACCGTTGCTGCTGGGGTTCGAACAGTCAGCTCAGGGCTCCCTACCAAGTATGGTCATGCTAGACCTCTGGGCTGTCGTAGGCACTCATCCAGAACCACCACCACGCCGCCGTACACAGCACGCTGGAAGTCCTCATTACCTAGATCCGCCGTTCCTAGATCTAAATCGCATTGGATACATCGTCTCACCGCTGCGGCATACCGCTGACCGGCTTGGAATGGAAGCTCACTGTCCACCAGTCGTTGGGCAGTGCACCAAGTAACCCCAGGCGTTCCTTCGCAGTCCAAGTCGCTCTGCGTACAAAGTTTCTCGATTGGCTGGTCGTACCATAGCTCTATCAAGCGCAGACCGACATCAAACAACGTTTGATTGCGGATGACGGTGTTTCTTAGGACGTTACGAGTCGTATCCGCTGGATCTCGCGAGGCATGGTTAAGTCTCTGCCCAACAAATGGATGTCCGTGCACGGAAAGTCTGTCTTTCCCTAGTTGCTCGATGAACTGAATCTGGCTGCGCTCCCATTTGTCAATCCAAGGTGTATTGTGTAACTGCAGCGCACAGGACGCGACATCTACAGCTACCTGGAGCCTCTCTTGAAGAGTTATGGACATGCGCGGATGCCCAAGTGTCAAGATATCGTCCAGGGTGTGTGTAGACTTCAAATCTTCTCTTCAGATGATCCACGAAGAATTTGCCATGCTCATCACAACGTTGCGTCTCCAAAGTCGCCAGGGATTCCCAGAGGTCCGCCATACCTTCCGAACCTGGTTGAATTTCCAACAATCTAGGTGACCGTGCAGGAAGGGATCTGTCTATACCACACAGGCGTCCTTTTCGCGGTGAAGATCCTTGAATCCGCACGCCTGGATGAGGAACTCTTGGACCTTTGAGCCGGACATCGACCTCAATCGATGACGTCGTGGTTGGCGTGAAATCGCTGCCGAGCTCATAAGCCTCATGTGAGAGCACTAGTCGGAAGACTGCTCTTCCTACTTCCTCGCGTGGCTTAGCCTGTTGTGGCCAACGCTCTAGCTCAAGATTCGCTGCATGCCTCGCACAGTCAAATTGGAAACCCTACGACAGTTCAGCATTCAATTCTGCCGCTTGCTCCTGCATTAACTTGTAGGACGGATACTGCTCCTTGCTTGCGGTCCTCCTCGGCTCCAAGGTAATCGATTGATCTGTGAGCTGAGTCAAGGTTCGATTGCAAAGGGTCAGCAATTCCAGTTCTTTCTCGTACTCTGACTTGCTGGTACAGAATCTGAGCCTGCGGTACTCTCGTTCAACAACGTTTACGTCAAGCATTTGGAACTATATCCAGTCAGTCATGAAGCCAGATCGATGTCGAATGGGGAGAACAAGGTTTATGAACATGTTCTTTACTCACTCAACGTACCTCGCCACCCGCCTTGAGGCCCACCTTTTCCAGTATGTCTTCAATAGCACCTCCCATCCAATTCAAGTTCTCTACATATATATCATATACGGAGCCCAATCGACGCTTGATTGCCGGCGCATGTTCACTCAACGGATGTTTCCTTGGATCTTCGATGATTTCCGAGATCCAATTACCTTCGACAACACCCCACAACAATTTCTCGAGGGTGTTGATAAAGATAGAACGCTCACTCAGTAAACGTAATCGGAAGACCCGCATGTCCGGCCTATATCTTCGATAATTTCTGAGTCCTTTCATGCCTTCCATGTAGAGATCAAGCGCCTGGACAACGAATGGCAACGCGCCAAGGACGACACCAACAACTTCCAGACCCGATATCTTTGCTCAGATTTGGGCATCCAGCAGCGAGAGGCTTCGACGTTTCATCGAATGTGTTGTCAGAGGGAACGGGAATGTAGGTTTGTCAAAGTTCAGAATGAAGGTGACCAGCTGAAATTGGCAGCATCGCATTTACGAGCAAACCACCACATCAGACCACCCTTGTCAGAATCTCATGATCCTTACAATACGACGGCCACAACTAAATCTCTTTACCATGATCTCGTCAAATATCAGTTCTCTTCACTGAATGTCGTTTAACTTGACTACCGAAGCCTTGGACAAGCAAAACTTTACACTAGAGTCGTAGCAAAGCTCAGGCGGAACAGATGTTACTACCTGGGGAATCCAGAGGACACTCAACTATTGCCGAAGGCGCTGCACCATGCCTGTTGGCGTTTCGGAAAACTTGCACGGAGTCCCTCCATACAGGCGCACATGGCCACGAAAACGAGAAATGGTTCGGCCTTGATGATGCAATGCGCCGATTTCGACTCTGGTGCGCGGACGTCACAGCAAACACGCGAGGCTCAAGATCGCTCGACCAACGGCTTCGACAGGCAGACCACCTCCGGATTACCGTATTGGATCTCCTAGAAAATCTACTAGACGTATTAGAGGAAGTGGGGGACCTGGTTGGTAAACGTATTATGCCACTGGAAGATTCGATCCATAACGAAACGCTCAAAGATCCTCGAGCAAGTGGGCAAGGGCAAGGAACAGAAATGAACCCACGTGAACTAAAAAGACTAGTCGAAAACATTTCGGAAATCATTACGTGCCTCATGCGTCTAACCCCGTCCGTCCACAATCCGGCGCCTCACAATCGATTCGATAGCCACTCTCAGTCGAATCGTCTACCGTGGGAGACCTGTGATTTCGGTCGCATATCGTCCAGATATCCAACAGCGAGGGAATTTTAATCTTGCGTCTAAGCCATGCCATGTATGCTCGCCGGCAATCTATCTGGCTGCAAAAGCAAAGCCCCCGTTACCTGTTCGATGATTCGGAGCGTCAGGGAGAGCAGCCGCAATCCTTATCGGAAGAACTTCGCAAGGACCACACCCGTCCCTTGGTATTGTACGATTCCAACCCAAATTTGTTCGTGCCACGCGATCAGGCCTTCAAACCACTTGGTTTATACTCATATGAAATCGTTAGGGGAGAACCTTTCCGGTGCCCCCTCTGTTACCAACTAGTCTTGGCCCGCCAGGACGGAGCCTGGCACAAACACATATATTCCGACCTCCAACCATATGTCTGCACTCAGGCTCATTGCCGGACCCCTCTTCGCACGTACGAGACCCGAGACGACTGGTTCGAGCATGAGATGAACGTTCATTGGCGAATATGGAAATGCTTCGAGGGCTGCGGTCTAGTTTATGCCTCGCTGTCAGACTTCGAAACGCATTACCTCACGGATCACTTTGATACGGCACCGACCATCGCCATTGAGATGATATTGCGATCCTGCGAAAGACCAATGGATCCACATACAGAGACCAACTGTCCGCTGTGTAATTTGCGCATTCAACTCAGGAGTACGCAGACCATGTCGGAAAGCACCAAGAAGGACTCTTTTTATTGGCTATTGAGCCGCTGGATTCCCGGTCTGACCGTTGGAATTGTCTTAAGTCACGAACATCGCCACTCTCGCTCGGTGCTCGACTTTCCTGTTGGCGATGCTGTTGGGGAAAACATATAAAGAGGATGTATATGCTGCAGCAGCAAAACGACAGAACAAGAGGGCGACAAATTCTACCTCAAGCAACCCGCCGTCCGAGGGTTTCGTGGGGTTTCACAAAGCAAAAGGTCGAGGCTTTGAAGAAGCTAATGATATCTCTGAAGGAGTCTCAGTTCAGTGGATGAACACCCCCGGCGGAGTGCTTCACCAGCTGTTCCACGAAGGGAAATCGGACGAGTAACATCGCAAGACGTACAAACTCCCGACTTTTGCACGAGAGATACAAAATGGGCAAGGGTTCTGCGGTTATGCCGAGCCATCTCAGCCATCCTTGTAGAAGTATCTGGTAGTTGAGCGATGCCAATTTTTTTTTTTCGACGTTCAGGTCCCCATACCCCATCGTACTCGTCACTTATTCATGTGCACGGTCATTCGATCCACTCTTTCCGGGCGACCTGGCTGATTTACAGCGGCTTCTACGCCGATCGCCAGCTTGCAATCCAAGAATTAGAGAGAACATATGCAATTCCGTTTCTAAGCGTAGACAAGAAATGATAAAGAAGCTAGAGTACACGCCATCAAATGGATCGCATTTTGCTCTTCCGCCCGGTCCATTATCTACGCCCTCCCAATATCCACGCTTCACCCCTCCTATTCCATCGTGCCTGTGATGACACCAAGGAACACACCAATTTAGACATACAACATGGCGCACACAGGTGCGATGCGCGCCATGCAAGCGTGAGATAATTCAGAAATCGTTCTGGATGATAGTACCCAACCGGTGCTGATGCCAATGTCGTCAGTCGCAGAGGAGCTTGTCGTAGGCTGCGATTGCGGGTAAACGAGGTGTCTAGCATTGAGAATCGGTACCCCTCGAGTTCATCAGAAGGGCGACGATGAGACCGTAGAGACCTGGATCTGTCAGCGATGTGATTGCGAACCGAGGTCAGATCGCCTTACCCAAGACTTCGGCGAAAATGAGGATGAGAATCATGCCAACGAACAACCTGGGCTGCTGGGCGGTTCCGCGGACACCAGCATCTCCGACAATTCCGATGGCGAAACCAGCAGCCATACCAGCCAGACCGACGGACAGACCAGCGCCTAATTGGATGAAGTTTGTGAAGAGCGAGGACTTTTGCTGAAGGTCGTTGGAGATCAGGACAGACACGACGAGGCCGTAGATACCAATGATACCAGCCATGACAACGGGGATGATGTCTGTGGACCGTGTTAGCCGTCGTGCTTCCAAGCCAGGCTCTTGCACAGAGGACCGGACAGGGGCAAGTCCCGTGCATCTCAGATTGGAGTAGGACCACATACTCTTGACGATCAAATCGGGACGAAGAACACCCATGGCGGAGACACCAACACCTGCCTTGGCGGTTCCGTAGGCAGCGCCAAAGCACGTGAAGACGATGGCTGACGTGCAGCCCATCGCACCGAAGAAGGGCTACCCGAGTATTAGCATTTCCGGTCTCCTTTGCGTGCTGTTATGCGACGCGGTAGGGGGTGTTGGGCGGAAGCAGTTGCGGTGTTGATGCGATCGGGAGGCGAAGCCAAGATGTCGTCGACTTACAGCATAGACGGGGCTGCGAACCAATCCATTAGCACGAATACATGATTGAATGGAACAAGGGAATATAGGAGAGTCTCGTTGAAGCGCTGGGAGCTCGAGCTTATCTCCGCAGAAGCAAGCTGGAGCTGGCTGCGCAGCAACTAGCAGAGCTCCGGGTGCACTCACCAGAGATCGGTGGCCATTGTGACTGTGCTCGACGGGTTCAGCGGCTCTGCTGGTATCGTTTGGAGATCGGAGATGAGATGGGCGGGCGAGGTGGATGCGGCGACGAGGGTGGTTGTGGTGTGCGAGTGAGTGGTGACGAAGGCTGGAGTTGCGCCCGGTCAGTCGTCGCTTGGCCCTAGCTCCTCACGTGACGCGGAAGGAGCCGTAGCTTCCACGAAAAAAAAGGCCGGATGCGTTCCGAATCCACGACACCACCGTCGCATAACCACCCACCCTCCGACGGCGAGCAAGGCAGTGAACCTGGTCCAGGCGAGCTGAGCAGTGACCCACAAAATTCTCCCCACCGATAAAAACCTGGCCACCACCCTCGCGACCGCCTCGACGAAAAACCGCCGTGTACTCACGAAACCTTCACATAGTCCACCTGAATTCTACATACCGTTCGAGATGGCTCAGGATGCTTCCGCCGCCTGGCCTGTCGCCGACTCTGCCCTCAGCCAGGAAATTCTGGATCTCGTGCAACAGGCTACACATTACAGGCAACTAAAGAAGGTAAGGAAGGCCCGGGTACATTGCGAGGGTCTTGGCTCAAAGTCTGCGCTCTTTCTGCATTGCTACCCGAGTAGCAATGCACCAATATGGAGGAAGACAGCTGCTTTGGTTGAGATACCCACATACTACTCCCCTCACTTTAGAGAATCTCACTGACTTCATACCCCCACCTTATAGGGCGCCAACGAAACGACCAAGACACTCAACAGAGGCATCGCCGAGGTCATTGTCCTGGCTGCGGACACTAGCCGTGAGTTTCTAGAGCCCCCCTTAAAACCTCGGATCTAACACTTTAGCAGCACTTGCAATTCTGCTCCATCTCCCGCTTCTGTGCGAGGACAAGAACGTACCATACGTCTACGTCCCCAGCAAGATCGCTCTTGGTCGAGCCTGCGGAGTCAGCCGCGCCGTCATCGCCGCCAGCATCACGACGAACGAGGCCAGTGATCTGATGGCCCAGATACGTACCCTGAAAGACAAGGTCGAGAGGCTCCAGATCTAAGTGGCCACATATCTTGGCCTCTTGGGCGGGAACAAGGATTTATGCAGAAAGTTTCGGAAGAGCCATATGGTGCAGGATACTCTATGTGGAGCCAAGAATGAAACACGTCTTGGGTACCTCCACTCGTCGGCGAGAATGATGTGCTAGATAGTAATCCAGTACTGACTCTTAATCTCTATCTTTGTCCAGATGGAACAGGAGCCAGAAAACGCTCCAGACCTCACTGTGATCGTCATCCTTGAAACCGGGGTGGCATGCAAGGGGATCGCATCGTGACTGGATCCGGCTTTTGAAGGTTTACCGTTGATTTGGAAAGAAAAGTTCTATGACAAGGAAATCTAAAGAATGAAAAGCATAAAAAGGAGCGTCGCCTGCACTACCGATCTGATCCCAACAAACGTACCCTAACTACAGTTCCACTTACATCCAGAACATGCAACCATCAAAATTTGGTGCCCATGGATTGAGTCGCTTGTCTGCTTTCGGCGTATTGTCATCGTCGTTGAAACGACCCCACACCTCCGGGGTCCTCACAATGTCCAGAGCACGGTGTGACTGGAGGAAGAAGTTGTGAGGTGTGCTGTCGGTAACAACGCTGTCCACCACGAACCCTGCATTGATGTTTCCGTTCCCTACACTCTCCGACTTGATGCCTCCTGCCTTATTTTTTTTCAGCTTGCCTTCTGAATCAGAATACCAGCACCTTACAACGGTAAGTCTGTTCTTCTGTTGTGGGAAAGAAACGTGTGTGATGGCGCTTGCTGACAACAAGGAACGTGATTTTCAACTTGGCGATATCACCCCCGACATCTTCGTATGCAGGCCTGATTTGTGGAATTTCGAAGTTGGTTACCTCTTTAAATTGACTCGCTAACCCCATTGCGGTAGAAGAGTACGCGTGTAGGGAGTTCGCGCTTTTTGGCTTTTTATGCTAGGAGGCGCTCTTTGACCATGCCGCGCATGTCTCCGATCATTTATCCATCATGGTCAGCAAATGAACCGATTGGGAACGCGGAAAGCGTAGCTCATACCTCTTGGCCACCAGTCTGCAGTCTCATTGAACTAGGATAGGTCATGAAATTCTCATCGACCGAACCCACAACGCAAGCAACACTGGGACACCCAAGTTTGCTTCCCTTACCTGGGTGCGTAACATCTGCGCCCATAATGATCGTCTCGGACTTGTCGCCCTTGAAAATTTCTGGCAGTTTCGCTGCAATCGGACGGTGGTTCTCCTCTCCCATCCTCGGGTTGATCTTTATAGCGGGGTTGGCCAGGTAATTAGGTCTTCTAGCCTGCTTTGTGTTTTCTCCTTCCGCGCAGAGTGTATGCCTACCATATTCAATGCCCCCTTTCCTCTTGATTATAGATTGAGTCTCGAAATCATGCTCCTTCAAGACCATTAAGAAGCGGTCGCAACTCCCGGAGGCCTGAAGCCAAGTATCGAGGTCGGATTCCAGACTGCTGGACCAGTACTATAATGCCATACTGTTTTGCATTGTATGATGCGGTGGCATGGGAGTTGGTGCTGCCGCTGTTTTCTCGACTACATCTTTCAATTATTGGTTAGATTAAGTGGGATAGGTGGTCGAGAGTGTACTCATGGTCGATGAATCGGACTGGCTTACTGCATGTCGTGAGCTCTTTCCAGAAATACAATCCTCGGATTGTAGTCGCGGGTGCTTCTTAGAACTCGTAAGTGGGAGGAACGACTTCTCAATGTGAACCAGGCTAATCCGACTACCCCTCCCTGCGAGTGTACGAGACACCAAAACCTTGGTTCATCCTAAGTCAATCACTTCTTCAACAGACAGGCACGGCTACTGCTTCCTCGAATCCCGCCACTCTTGGTAGAAGTCAGGGACGTCGTCTGAGCCCTTGTCCAAGGCTTCTCCGAGCGCCGCTCTTGCCTTCTGCTTCTGCTTCTTCTGCTGGGTCTTTGACATCACCGGCGCCTCCCTGGCGTCCGAGATGGCATCCCCATCCACAATTTCCACCTTATCGGCCTTCTCATCGTTGTCATCTTCCCTGCCAGTGCCCATGGCCTTCCTGGCAGCGTTTCCCGCCGTCCGCGCTCGTTTCTTCGCCCGGTTCGATGTAATCTGCGACGTTATCTTCTGCAGCAGCTTGGACTGGACATCTGTCCAAGAAACCACATCTCCGCTCTTGTAGAAATCCATAATGAGTGACCGGAACGCACGATAGTAGTCCTTTCGGAAAGTGCCCAGCTTCCCAGATTTGATGTCCTTGCGCCAGGCCGAAAAGTTACCAGTCGTGACCTGGAAGTGTTTAGCACGGGTGTTCTGGACGTTCAGTGCCTCAGGAATCTCCACAAACGCCAAACCCGCCGAAGTCTTCATTGGATCTGGATCGCGGTGACAGAGAGAAACGAACACGACATCCGCTTCACAACCATGGATCCCCCATGTTGTCGATAGATGTCCCTCAAGTGGTACCTTCGCCTCGGGCGCGTCAACGCCATTGGCTAGCAACAGGCTATGGATGAGATTCCGCTGCCCTTTGTAAGGACTTATGATGGCAATGTTCGCAGCTTTGACCTCGCCCCAATTTTGCCCGGCTTTGGGACGGGATTGAGGCTTGTGAGCCAGCAGTTGGCGTATGAGCTCGACAATGATGCCTGCCTCTTCATGATTACACCTCGAGGAGGTATTTTCATACGGGATCGAGAGAGCCTTTGGTCCGGAAACGTCGATTCCAACTCGTAAGCTCCCATGATTCCGACGCGCATTCCCAAGCTGATTGAAAAATTGCTTCGTCGTCCGGCGGACTGCACTCCCTGCCTCTGCTAATGGTGTGGTCTGAATTCTGCCTTTGTAGAGTGTATCGTTCGCACACCTCATGAGCGATGCAGATGATCGATGCTGTGTGATCAATTCGTTTCTGGGGTGCCGCTGCTCATTGTTGCCGATGAGCCTCTTAAATAACGAATCTGGTGGCTTGAACTGTGCCAGGCCAGCCCTGTCATTGAAACTGGGAGTCGACTGTTGAGGATCTCCGGCCATGATGAGGGTCTTGATCGATTCCCGATAAGCGTGTAAGGCTCGAGCGACATAGGTGTGCTCAAGCTGCTCAGCTGCGTCAACGAAGGCGATATCTGGTTCAAAGAGTCCCAGAACAGCATCCAGGTAGGCAGTCGAGCACGTGGTGAAAACGAGATCGACTTCACTAGCCAGAAAATGCTTCGCTAGCTTTCTACCGAGTTCGCGTAAGCTGCCTGATATCTCGGCTTGCCCACAGAGTTCCAAATAATGTGATGCATCATCATGCATGGGGTGCTCCCTGTCCTCAGACCATTTGATTACCGCCTGTTCTTTGCGGATGTGGAATAGGCTGTCCGGGTTGATTCTGGCAGCGGCTTCGAGCTTCGTGGAGAATGCAATGTCCCGTATTTGCTCATTGTCCTAGTCGGCCGACTGGTCGGGACCTCCGGCATATGTCCTTGGCTCAGGTGAAGGTCCAACGAAACGAACTGCTTGGACGCGAGGAGTTGGCTCAGCCAGCTTCCGGTACTCAGCCAATGCCATGTTCGCCATCTTTTCCGAAGGATAGACAAGCAGCACTTTCCGTCCCATTATTGCATGTTCGTATGCAGCGGCTATTACTGTTCTGGATTTGCCCGTGCCTGGGTCGCCTTTTAGGAGCATGAGTCCCGTAGTAGTCTTGAATGTTCCGTGGACAGCTTGTATCTGGGGTCCGTTAAGATTCCAGCTATTCTTTACCCTGTTTTCCAGAGCCGCCACGAAGTCACCGTGGCCTAGATGAGAGGAGAATGAGCTTTGGCGGTTTCCAGGTATCGACTCGGCACATCCGAAGAGGATAGCTGGGAGGTCGACACCATCTTTGCGCTTAAGTGGCGCCTTGAGCTCTTCAAAAGTGGGTCCAGGGCGTCCTTCCAGTTCATCTTTGTAAGGGACCACGTCTGCTGTCTCCTTGTGAGAGATCCATTCCGTTGCATAGGCGACACAGGAAGGTTGTTTATAGCCCAGGGGTTCCATGTAGGGCTCGTCATCAAAATCAAAATCATCCACGTACTCAACGGTGGAGTCATTGGCTGGGAGTGTAGCATGGCATGGCGCACTGATTGCGTCTCGACCTTCATCTTTTTCCTCCAAGGATTCGTAGTCTGGCATCTCTTCCCAGGGATAGAAGATGCCTACCGCCTTTGCCGGAGGTTTCGCTGAAGGAGGCGCTTCTTCATCCTCAGAGGATGAGATGTACTCTGGCATATCGTCGCCGAAGAAGGAGGGCGGATCCGGACGACGATGAGCAGCTGGCGGAGGCGTGTCGTCTACTGGGTTGTCTCGGTCGGACATCGTTCCGACCGAATCGCCCGACGCGCGGGGCTGAGAGCTTTTCGCGTGCGATGGAGAAATCTGGCGACAGGAACGCGTCAGGTGTGCGTCGCCGGACGAGGAGGAGTGAAGGTCGAGGAGCGCGAGTATGCGACGGAAGGAGGCGAGACGAGGACCGAGAGAGTTGGGCTGCAGACCCAAAAATGGTGTGTTGATATCTCGCTTAGCGCACAGATTCTTCGAGCGTTTGTGTATTTCCTCTTGGGGCGGTGATGTAGTAGCACGCGATAGCTATGCTAACGGTGAATGGCTCGGCGGACAGAATCACTCTCGATGCGAGCCGGCTGCAGCCGAAAATGACGACTCAGACGTAGACTTAAGAATAGAAAAGTCGGGATTCAATAGCCTGGCCGTACTCAGCGCAGGTACGTCATGAATCTGGAGTGGCCGCTTGTCGTTTTGTTTCTATTTTCCTGGCCGGCGAGCCTCCTGGAAATCTCCTCCACTGGCGGGTCCTCGCCGAAATCGACGAGCCAGGTATGAAGTCTGAGCACGAAAGAGCTTGGATATGGCGACCTGGGTATAGTCAAGGCTCGTACGTTGTGGTCTTGGGAGTAGACACCAGCCGTTGCATATTCGTTTTCCATACCTTAGACACAAGCCTCCAAAGACCTCTTGCATAGGTCAGCTCTGTCCAGGAGCGGCGGATGGTGAATAACATGCAGACACGAGAGAGCTATGTTAAGGTATCCTATATGCAGTCAAGGCTGGTACGTGTTGTCGCACATGTTAATGGGAATTACTACCTGCCCTTGAGGTACCTGAAGATACATCCTTGAAGTTTCACTTCTTCTGCCCTCAGCAAACCTTATGGAACTCTATCCACAATCTGGACCAATCTGTCTCTCTATCTTCGCCAGGAGTCAAGTTTGATGGTGGCGGGTCTCGTAGACTTCAAACCGAATGTGCTGTTGATAGATAACCCGGGGTGGTTGCTTGTCTGGACAGTCGTCCTCTGGGCTCTCGTGAAAGCAGGAGGGAATAGCTGAGATTCTGAACACTATCGATCTTCAAAGCGCAGTTGAGTCAGTAGCATCCCGAAGACTGTTTCCCAGGGTCTTTGGCATGGTCTACCGGCTCTCGATTCCCGTTTCCTCTTTCTAAAATTCACAACGGTGTGTTGGGAAGACTAAGTGTTGTGAAGTTCTTCCCTACTACTTTTATTCCGACGTGAAATCCGGCCATCGTCAGTCTCTCGTGCGAGGAAGACACAGCTCCTGAGCGCTACGGGGCATGGTGACGGTAGAGACTCAGTTCTCAGGCCGCAATCCAGAAGTGTTGGTGTTCCTAGAAGCGCACTGTTCCCCCTCAGATAGAGTCGAATCTCGATTTGAGGGGGCTAGTTTGGCTCCAACGATTTTATGCGCGCGATCAATGTCGGAACATGAAATAACAAGTGTCCGGAGACTGCATTAAGGTGCTTTGCTCTACGCGTGGGAGACATGAAGTGACGTTCCAACTGCGGTCGGATGTGTAAGCCGGATTCGCGCCTATGTGTGGGTTGACTCATCCGGGTACATCCGCCACCACTGGTGCCGCGGCAAAGCGCAATAAACCTGTTTCTAAATTACTTGCTTGGAGCGCATCATCCAGCATTTGGGCTGTGCCAATATTCTATCTATATGTACAAATTAAAGAGACAATCTTTCATAATCACCATCCGCCTCTGAGAGGTGCAATCTTCGATGGTCTAGTGGTCATGATTTCCGCTTGTCATATGCCTTCGGCATTACAAGCGCGGGAGACCGGGGTTCGATTCCCCGTCGGAGAGTCCTTTTTTTTTTGCATTTCGTTTTCTGCTTGCCAGAAAGAATTTTGTTGTGGAGTCGTGGTGACGACTGCTGGGAAGAACGCTTTGTTTTACCTGCTAGTACCTCGGCAAGGCAGTGTCCAATGAGAGCTTCCGTCACTCTGCGACGCTTTCCTTTTGAGCCTCTGGAGCTTCATCTACATAGTGCTGAATATTGGTCGTTTGCATGGCAATCAGGCGTCGACATTACTCTGTGCCATCGACAGAGCTCGCCATACTACAACACGGATTCTTTTCAGGCCTCCATGGCCCACCATATGTGTCTCGCGTCCAACACAACAGCCTCCATCTTATAGGCGCACCCTCAACCCCGCATAGTGGACTCATTATCTCGCTTACGTACTTTAAACCACGAAAGGGTCTCTGGGCGAGCAGCATTCATCGTAGCGAAGCTGAAACTGCGACATTTGTTGGGCCAGGGCCCTATGGTAGAACTGACGCCACGAGCCATTTCCTAGGATCCTGATTTCTAGCTTCACAATAGCGTCCGAAGAAGTGGGATATCGCGCACCACGTGTGGAAATCTGGGGTATGCTGGGTGGGCAAATGGAACGAAGAGGCTGAGGCGTAAGGAAGGCTCACTAGTAGCTCTAAGCCCCCTAATCAAGAACCTCCTCCCCACCTAATTCGAGACGGACAACTAGCATCATCCTGCTTCAGCCGGACACAGGGAGAGGCTGGCTGACCTTCGACGTTTTGGAACAGCCGCAAATCTCAAGACCCTTCCCTGAAGACAAAAGGACATTGTGAGCAAATATATGGAAGATTTGACGAACGGCATTTCGTCCTTCAAAGCCGGCAAGCGTGAAACCGGCAGCAAAGCCGACTTGGCAGGCAATGCAGGAACAAGATGCGATCGTGGGGTGATGATGAAACCATCCCGTCCTTTCGCGGCACAGGAAAATTTTCTGATCGGTCGGTGCCTGAATAGACAGTCCGGATCAAGACGCCGGCGCCGGTGTTAGCCGAGATCGTCGGCGTGCCGAAGGATGGATCGACGTCATACAACATGGCGGTGCCTGCAAGATTCGGCATACTCAACCGGGATTTCCGAAGTACGGAGGAAAACGGAGGGCCCTGCGTGCGGCTGAGGTCGATCCAATGTTTCACAACCGCACGAGTAATCAAGCCGTATGACGATAGGCAGAGATGCAGGGCGGACAGAGAAGCCGTGGGAAATGAGATGCATGAGAACGGGTAGCTCGGACCCTGAGAAGTAGCCGGCGCGGTGTTGGACGGGAAGCCTGACGAGGATCAGAGAGGATCCCCGTGGGGTTGCATATGGCGGTGAGTGTGGGATCCTGTTAGGGCATGTGAAGTTGCATTGAGATGTGGATAAGTCGGCTCGGCATGTCGTATGTGGAGAAAGAGACGGAGAGGGTAGGAGGGGTAGAGGGTGTGCTGGCGGAACTGGCGGAAGGTATTGGGCATTTTGGCGGGAGATTGACCGTGATGACCGTGACATAGCAGAGAGAGACTGACGAACAGATAGTCACAGTGGAAGCATGACAGAGGAACAATGACATTGCAGAAGTTTCCATTGGAGTAGCAAAACACTTTGAATCTACCCTGGTTGGATATACGAATGGAGAATATGTATATGCTGTATCGGCTTTGCAGTTTTATTACTGCCTGGTATCATGTCCCTGAATTTTTTGGTGTACGGTAGAGGCGAGCATCGCCAGTTCTGTAGAAGAGAAGAAATGACCAACTCCGGTTTGCTATGCCTGAAATAAATCCATCCGCTGAGCTTGTAGCTCATACATATATCGTGAATGATGATTACTCCTCACTAAGGACACCAGTCTTCTGCATGCTCTCGCGCAAGACCTTCCTGTACTCGCGCTCCATTCCGTGCTTCACAGCATCGAGGACAGTGTTGACAGTGGCTTTAGGCTGGAAGCGTGGCTTCGTACCCTCTCGGAACACACCCGTTCGGACGAGGATGGAATACCAGCTGTTGTCGGCATGGGAGTCGAACTCATTGGTGCCACGGATGTCAGACTCAGGTGTGTCGCCAACGAAGTAGACGGTGTCTGGGGGAGAGTCGATGCCGTGCGTGTCCTTGCGCCATTGTTGAAGCAAGCGCGTCGCGAACTGGAAGGTGCCAATTTGGGGCTTGCCGAAAGCAGTTGTCTTGAGCTCTTTGCCCGTGACAGCCTTGAACATGGCTTCCAGGCTGACACGAAGGGCACCCATGCCAATGCGAGTGAGGTCGTGACTTGTGGACCAGACGACGTCGTTGTGGCTGAAAAAGACTGGTGGGCCGTCTTCGAAAGTCTCGGATCGCGTCCCAAGGTAGCCTCCCTTTGACATGAGCAGGTCCAAGATGATCTGCTGATCCGAAGCCCAATCCCGAGAGTCGGCGAAGACGAAGATGGCTTCGATCTGAACTTCCGCAAAGTTCCTCGCTCGCGAGTTTTTGTACTCTTCTGGTGTGAGCTGCCTGAAAGGCGTCGTGTCTTGGTTGTCCTTGATGATGTCTCCTGGGGTGACAACGTCCTTGAAGCCGTAGCCCTCAGCAACATGGCGGCACTTCTCACCCTCTCCTCCAACAACGAGTACAGTGTTGTACCGTTCGGCCATCTCGCGCATTGGGGTGTGCCCGCAGATGAACTGACCGGGAGAGACTTCGATCTCGAGCTGCTTGCTCAGCTGAATGCAGCGCTCCGCCTCGGTCTTGCCGCCGCCGTTGGTGACGAAGATGTATGGGACCTTGATCCCGTATTCGTTCTCGCCGTTGAGCATCTTCATGGCCTCGATGGCCTCAGGGATCGGCTTTCCGCCTCTGATAAGGACACCATCGATATCGAAGGCATAAGCGTATTTGTCGGTGACGGTAGTCTCTGGAGGAGTGGGGGGAGTTCCGGGTGAGGTTGGAGCCTCGACGTGGTTCCTGGCAGCCTCTATGGTGGCTGCAACTTCTGATGCGTCGCTGGAAGCCATGAGGTGTTTGGGAGGGACTACCACGGTTGGACCCAGGTGGATGTTTTCGCGAGTCGCCTCATCCGATGAGATGCGTCGGGTCGAACGCCTGCCAGCCGCAGGGATTATAAGTGATGGTGCCGACATGGTGAAGGTGATTGAGTGGAGAAGCGAGAGGGAATTGTTTGGTGATTGTGCAAGCAAGCAGTTCGATGAATGGCTTAACAAACAAAAATCGGGGGCCGGCGGGTTCGTTTTATACCAGGAGAGCAAGTGACTCTGGGGTCTCTCCAAATATCGCTTAAAAAAGGCGGAGAGATAGTGTGGATCGGTGGAGATAGCTGAGACGACGGAATTCGGCGACAGGGCAGGAATGGCGACGATTTACACAATTTGGGCCACCTTCACCGGTATCACTGCATCTACAGTGCAGTCATGGTGGAGTATCGCTGCACGCCGTCCACTTTGGTATAGACTCGAAGACCCTTAACAGAGCTTATCGCTGGACGCATTTCTGTGGAGACATCTGCGTCATCATCGTTTGCCCGCCCAAACACGGCAGATAACTGCAGATCGAAACGGCCGCGCACCAGGAGGGAGGCGCGCTTGGCATGTGGTTGGAGATGATGGCATCCCGGAGTGTTGGTGTTCTAAAGCCGCAGGTGAAGAGTGGGTACTCGAGGACATGAACGTGGTCAACCGTGTGCTGAGATTGGACAGATGCTTTCACGCGCGTATAGGTCTACAGGCTCATGTACTGACGGCCAGTCCGGCCGCGCTTGGTGTTGAGTGAGCAGAGTTTGAAGCATATGGCGTCACAGGGGTTCGCTTAGTACTATGCACCAATGCCGGAGCGAGCAGCCACGCGAATGAAACGCGTTATTCAGGGACCTCAATTGCCCGCATCGGATTTGCAGTCGGATCGGCTCCGGCGTTGCCTATTGCGCTAAATAGTGCTTTGTGGCGCGAGAAAGATCCGGGACTGACAGACCGGGAAGCTCGCAACCGAAGGGCGGCAACGTCGAACCGTAACAGGTAGCTGGAGGCTGAGAGAAGATTTGCAGGATTCCCGTTCGCGCTTTCGACTCCAGCAACACCCAGATGATACGATTTTTTGCTGCGTTGCGGGACCACCGCAGCCTGCCCTCCGGTCTTTCTTGTGGCCGATGACGGTATCCCACGTTATGTCACGTTCCCGCATGCCCCAAATTCCTTATCGCATCCCTCCACAGTCGACCGCTGAGCCGGTAAGGCGTCGCCGAAAGCACCCACAAAGTACCCTATACGATAGCGTCTGACATCACCCTACATTCACTGTACATTATCAACCGCATCTCGATCTTGGCACTGCTCTCCGGAGCAACCAGCGCGAGGCATGCTGCAGAAAAGCTTGCCTTAGCCCCAAGCAATGTCCTCATCTGTCAGTGGCGCATTGGGCAACTCTGTATAATGACGGATTTTTGCTGCGACTCGAGGTATTGGGAGGCCGCGTCTTGACGTGGACGAGTGGGCAGGGTCATCGGCTGGGAGGGCAGCATCGAGCTGGTCGTTCGAGGCATCACTTCCTGCGGATATCAGCATCGTCCCAACTGGCTTCATTAAAATTGGGCCGACTTACCGTGACCCTCTACTCTCTGTCATTAGACTCGGACTGTGTTTTCTGGGAGATGGATCCTGAACAGGCCGCCAGCCGCCGTAGCAGGAACGGGCCCAGAATATGGTCGTTTACTCTGCTGAGATCGGCCTGTGACGGAATGCTGTCCCGCCACGTACATGGCGGTGAGACCCGGCCGTGTTTGGATTCGCCAGCGGCCTTCTGTAGTTCTTGAGTATCTCATCGTTTCTGCACTCTCATACCCGTGTTACGTGCGCGGAATCGCATGCGACAACCGGCCGGCTTTCTCAGGTAATTCTGGCTCTGAGGGCAGTCCGGCCTTGTTATCGTTTTAAGTATGAATAAGGTACCGAATGATGCTCCTTGCATAATCCCGTGGTGCATGCCATCTTGCACGAAGTGGAAAGTGGTGAGACGGCGTCCGTCGGCAGCATGGAAAATGCTCCTTGATCAATATTCGCTCCAGTGCAGAGGGAGTATCAGCCGACGAATTGGAAACAATTCTGTGAAGAAATGTCGAGCGACATGTGCAGTGTGAATTGGAGGAAGGCGCGGTGGGCGCTGGCGGCGGGGAAAATGTTTTCCTCTTGTCCAACAGCCAAAGACACTCTCCAACAATGAACTGGGTCGGTACGTAATCTCGAAATAGAAGTCGTGCTGCTTCCTCGAGCTATTCGGACATATTATCGCTGACTTGAGGTTCTTTCAGGCGGCACTCTACATCGTGCCCAGGCGGGTAGCAACCGAGGTCTGAAACAGAAGCAAAGGGCACATTTTGCTCGTGTCCGCCAGCTGCAGCAAGATCTCGAAGCGCCTACTTCACCGTTTCGCCCCGGCTTTCTTCGCACCAGTGCGCCTAGCCTCGGAGGTCAGCTTCCACACTCTAGTTCCCGGTCTGTGAAACATACGGGGCATAGTAGGACTCTGCGTAAGAGACGGAAAGATGCAGAATCGCCACTACAACATGCTAGTCCGGACAGCGGGCTAGAAAATTCAATGAGGTGCAGCCAGACTCGCGAACGGGTTCATAGTTTACAACCTCCACGGAGGTCGCAGATTGGTTTGTCGCGCTTCTGGTCAAGGCGCCCGTCGCGGGACATACTGACACAGGCCTTAGACACCCACATCGATATTGGAAGAGGTAGTCAACCAGAACCCAATGAGAGAGTTCTACAGAAAAGGAAGAGGAGACTACTGCATCAAGCAGACTGGGCAGGGTTGACACGTTTGGCACCACCCCATATGGAATTCCAGTCGAGAGAGGAGAAAATTCGCTTGGGAAAGCGTAGAAAGATTACCAATCACTCATCGCGACAGCATCTGCATCAAGGCAACTCGCACTTCCCTCGACCGCAACTTCTCAGTGGACAGCGAGGATTAGGTAGGGGTGCACGCCAGGCAGAAGATATCAGAATCCGCATCGGGACAGATGCATTATCCGGTCTGACGCCTGGTGAACAGGCTCAGGCGTCATCGAGATCAGAGGTAGGATCGGTAGACGCATCGACTGATACCATTATTCTCTTCGACTCCGAGGTCTTGCATACGGAACCAGGTCAGCAGCAAATGTACCTCGCCTGGAACGCATTTCGTGATCACGGGGGCCCTGAAGGCTCGCCGCAGCAAACCCACGCCTTCCCAAATGACGTCGCAGATGAGCGAGCTCGCTATACTGGCATCTGGCAAGGGGTTGAGCGAAAGACTTCTCTGGATTGCGAAGAACGGCTGAGAAATGACGAGCGGCCTTCTTCTAATACACACCTTTATCTTCATGCAAGCATGCCGCAGCACCGTGCTGAACGAGAAAGGCAATCGTCGACCCGTGTTGGTACGAGTCGATTTGACCCTCATGGCCACGGCATGGGATACTCGCAGCAATGGAGGTCCAATGCACCGACATCTGTCGGTATCAGTAAACTATTACAGAGTACAATGATCGGTGAGCCGTATCGCGTCCATGACTCAGGTCATGCAAGGACGTATGAAAAAGGCAAAGACTATGGGTACCTCGCTGCTCCCGCTCCGATCGTCGATGATAATGCTTGGAAAATGTTGTTCGCTAATCCCCGTGGCGGTTCAAGCAACTCAGCGGCATCGTATGCGTCCGAATGCGACCAACTGCATCGTCCTGCTCCTCTACTGGACTCACGAGGCGGAAATGCTGAAGCAGTATCCTTGTCGCAATATGCCACACAGGGCGACCAAACATACATGATCTCACCTTCCTGCGGCTCAACCTCACTGCCTTCGATCGGGAGAGGTGCCGGTGAACATACCTTAGAGGTTCGCCCGCATATTGAGCCCAAGCGTGGTGGAGCTTCGAAGGTGCAGAATCGCGACGAAAGGGATGGCCTGTGGCGGAAGCTCATCTTCGGCAGCGATACTGCATCAGCTGTGGAGTCACTCTCGCATAGTGAATGGGACATCAGAGAACAAGAGAAGCCTCAAGGCTTGGTACCTTCGTCCACATCGGCCGGGTCTGCTGGGTCGTTCAGCCCGAGTCCTCACAAGCTCGTCACAGGACTTAGCTCGAATGTAAGTCTCAGTGTCCAGGCTGCAGCAACTCGTGCGCCATTCTCTACACCGTCGGGGTCTGCAGCGCGCATGGCGACCACCTCACCAGCTGTTTCGAGGGGCGCAGGCCCTGTTTCCACAACATCCGACGACGAGAACGCTGAGCGGCTACGGCAGACCGCTGCATGGAACAAAAGCAGGGCCGTTTCACCCAAACAGTCGATGACTCACACCTTTCTGCTGAACAACGCGTCCCACAGTGGTGCCGGTCCTTCAAGCATGTCAAACAACCCCTCGACACGCGCGAGCTTGGGCCATTGGGGTGATTTTGAAAACAATTGTTACAGACCTGGTGAGGCGAGAAGGGAAGAGGATGCATCACTTTACGGCATCCCTGTCAGCGACGACTATGGACTAGATCTGGTGGACCCAGAAAGGTTGTGGTAAGTACCACTGCCGAAGTCGTTATCTTTCTTCGACAGCGGTGTTACGTGGGATTCTCGCGCCGTCGTCGGCCTGACTTGGCAAGGAATTCCATAATCCCAAGGTCATTGGACGAGCCTATATGTGCTTTGAGTGGGATCTGAAGGATACAGAAATGGATCATTTACATGGGCAAAAGCGCTTTGCCATTGGGTGCGTACTTTACGTTGCAGTTTGGACCGCATCAGCTGAGCTCGCATGCAGCAAGGGTTTTTTTTTGGCTCGGTCTGTCGCTTGATTGGACCACTTCTTGTGCAAATATTTGAGCCGCAAGCAGATCGGGTTCCTGTGGCTGCTAAATCTGTCGAAACATTGCGGCCCACCTGTGAAAGTGACTGGCATGTCGATACGCACGGACGTGAAGAGCCAATACTCACCCCTTTTCTGGACCTCATTGTTGCTTTTTGCTCGGGACGTTTCCACGTATGCATGTCATCCAGGTGTTTGACGAGGTCGGAGCAGAAAGGGATACGTGCGAGGCTTGTAATGGACCGGGTAGTAACACAAGGCTGGGATTCCGCCAACAACCGAGAAAACTGAAGGAGCATCGTTTTCAGGGTCGCCTGGACCGCGTTCGAAAACGCCAATGCGCATGCCATCGCGGTGCGTGCAGCTACTCGGATCTCTTCTCGGCTACAGCTGACGCGGACGAATCGAACAGTGGATGCGGGGCTATGGGCAGAGAAGCCCATCGTGAACAACGCATGAAGAGCATCAGATACGTGCTGGAAAAATGCAAGATCGCGTAGGCTGATTGGCCGAAAATGGCGGAAGCCCAACGATAGCACACCGCCTGCAGTCCTCGTGACCAAACCGGGACTCCGTGGGGATTGCGCCTGTGCGGGGAGCGCATCGACTCCCTGATTCGTGGCTTTCAACTTCAGGGGCTGAAATCCTGCTCAGGGAAGACATTGGCTTCCAGAAGAGCGATGGAAACGCACCCATCACGCGACTACCGTGCATTGCATTGCAGCTCTTCTGGCCTGAGGATACGGAGTAAGGCCCCATCGTGGTGTTTGTCTGCCCTCGGGACGGCCGTTCTGATCGAAGAGGGCCGTGCAATAATCGCAATGTGAGGCCGACCTGATAGCGCCGCCAAAAACTTTTTGACAGCTTCGAGAAGAGGTGCCGCGCGGCGGTCCTAGTGGCTGAGTAGCCTTAAAAGTCGCCCCGTGAAAAGCCGTCGTGGGAGACCAGGATGGCGCATAGTCTACCAAACCTTATCCGCTCTCCTGGGCTCGTTTCAATCATGACGGAGAAGCCACGTGCGCTGTCACTCGCTGGAAAGCATGTTTGATAGTCGTATCCGTCACTTTTACCTGTCCAGCGGTGCTGCTCGTCCTGCCGCGACCGCGAGGGACGGCGCGTCGCCGCTACGCAACAGATTGGCCGACTGGACTCCGCAATGGCCCGCCGAGGCAATATTACCCGTTCCAAGGCACAGAGGGCAATGGTGAGGGCGGCAATCCGTCGGTGAGCCAGAGATGAAAGATGGACAAGCGTAGGCGAAGTCACAGTCGCATCAGGACGCGTACACCGGCCTCTCGCTCGTATTTGCTACCATCTCGAGGGTCTGTCGCGTATTGTGGGCGAGGCATCAGGTTGGTGACTGGGAATTAGTGGCGCTCAGCAACACTGTGAACATCAACCCCCTCCTTTCACCCCGGAAGGCCGGCACAAGCGCGGGAGGGGAAAGGCCAAGCAGGAATGAATGGTGGGCGGCTCGGCGGCTACCTTGTCTCGCACGGCGCCAGTGAGCAAGAGGGATGAAGGCATCTGCCGGGCTGCAGCAGGCGAAGGACACGACGAGTGATGTGGCAGAAATGAGGCAAAGAATAGCAGAGGGCGGCCTGACCTGGAGAGTGGAGATGGTAAGGCAGCTACAGTACCAACGTCATCAATTGCTGGCGAGTTTCAGCAAAATGGCCTTGCGCTAACCAGGCCCACGAATGCGGGAGCGTCGGAGAACAAAGCAGAGCCGGCGCGGCAGGCATAGGCCAGCGTACAGGGGAAGCAGAGGAGAGAGGTCACAGGGGCTGAGCCGGAGCAGGACAGTGGCCATTGGGGCTTATTATTGGGATGGGCTGGGTTATTTCGGAAACGTAGTGGGCGAGCCAAGGATCGCGCAGCCGTTGAAATTCCAGCAAGAATGTGCGAGAGTACCGTTGACCAAGGCGAAAGTACCTTAGCACGCACCACTGCTTGACTTGAAAGGGGCGCCCGCCCGTACATTTCCAACGTTGCCTTGCGCCCTGCCCTCGCGCCGCCGCACCGTACACGTACCGCCTTTCACACCATAAGAGCTCTTGCCCGGTGTCGAGACTGCTCGGATCGGTTCATTTGCGCATACACGCTACTCGTACCCCCACGGCCGCCAAACCACCTTACCACCTTAGACGCGCTCTGCGCTCCGAACAAATTCGATACCCCGGGCTGCAGATTCATGCAGCACGGCAGCAACCTTGCACCCAACTTCGAAGTTCTGTCATCGGCAGCCCCAGCTGACCGACAGGCTGTCTCTGGGTGCAGTCGCACAGGACGAACACGGCACTATATGTCGTCTTGTCGCGTCGCGGTGCGAGTGCCCGAGGCGCACTGACTAGGCCTGCGCCGTTGTCATTGATCCCAGGAAATACCAGCCCTCCGCCCGCATCTGCGTTGCTGTGGCTGCTGCAGTGCTGCTGCTATACTTTCTCCATCTGGCTCCCTCGCGCGCCCGCTCTTGCCATAGCAACAGGTGAACATGGCCAACTAGAAAATCACCTACTCGTTCACCCTCGAGCCATCCGCAATCATGTCATACCTCTCCGACCAACCGCGCAGGAGCTCGCGCCCGCGATTGCCCTCGCCGAACCCCAGCTTCAGGCGCAAGACGTCCGCCATCACGATACCCTCGTCGCGCGGGAGCCCAGCCAGCAATGCCTCGCATTTCAACGGCTCGCTCCAGTCGACCCCCGAGGGCATTGAACCCTTCACGAGCCGCTCGCTGCCAGACGTGCCATCCTACACCCTTCCTGCGCCCTACCTCCCGACCCCGATACAATCTACGCCGCCGACTTCCTCGCCGTCGGCCATGGCCGAGGCCCTGAGCAAGGGCCCCAATCTTGTGCGTAGGACCCTCAGTCGTGGCGCCCATGGCATCATGCGACGGAATGGATCGCAGCGGGACAAGAGCTCTGGACCTGTCATCATGCGCCGCCGCAGCGACAGCAATCGCGCAATCGACGCCCAGTTCGACCTCACCGACTACGATCTCGAGCAACTCCCGCTCGACGAAGAAGCCACAGAAGACGGAGAGCCCGACTTCGCAAATGGCCTCGGCATCATCACCACACACGGTCTTGCTCCCATTACCGAGACATCCATACCGTCTGCCGATGTAAACGCGCCCAAGCGGAACCTGGTCCTGGAGCGAGGCACCATGCTGAGAAAAATCAACAAGAAAGGGGCGAGGGATATATGCTTGCGACTCGATCTTGACTCGGCCAAGGTTTTCTGGGATTCCTCTAAGAAGGCTTCCAAGTCTTTCTACATTGACGACGTCAAGGAGATCCGGACGGGAGCCGATGCCAAGCCCTACTGGGAAGAGCTGAACTGCCCCGAGCATCTCCAGCGCTGTTGGTTCACCATCGTCTGTTCGGATACAAGCCGGTCCAGGGGCAAGTCAAAGACTCTGCATCTGGTTGCACCGGATGTGGGCGTATTCAACCTCTGGATCCAAACCCTCGACTCCGTATCGCGGGATCGCATCGACATGATGGCCGGTCTGATGGGCTTCGCCGAGAAGAGCGCCAAGCTCGTCTGGCGGCGCGAGATGACAAGGCGCTTCCAGGGCGCCGACCATTCCGAGGAGGCCGAACTTCTGGATTTCCCAGGCATTATGGAGCTCTGCCATAGTCTGCATATCAACTGCTCTCGAGACACACTTCGCACATACTTCGACAAGGTCAACAAGCCGCCAACCGGAAGGCTAACACAAGCGCAATTCCTCCACTTTGTGAAACGGCTAAGGGAACGCAAAGATATCAAGCAAATCTTCAAGCAGTTCAACCCAGAGCCGCACCAGGGAATGGACATGGCCACCTTCTTTGCATTTCTGGAGAGGGAGCAAGGCGTTGACGTTGCCTCCGAACGGGACTCCTGGACTGCGATTTTCGAGAAATACGCACGTGCCACCAGACCAAAAGCGACGCCGCCCGATGGTGGTGAGATACCGCTTCCACTTACGATGAGCTTCCCGGCATTTCAATTATACCTTTCCTCGGATGTCAACTCGGCCTACAAACCCGTCAGCCCAGCTTTACGGCTAGATCGACCCCTGAACGAATATTACATATCAAGCTCACACAACACCTACCTCCTTGGCCGTCAAGTCGTAGGCGTGTCAAGCACCGAGGCCTACATCACTGCACTTCAAAAAGGGTGTCGATGCGTGGAGATCGACTGCTGGGATGGCAGCGACGGTGAGCCCATCGTCTCCCACGGTCGGACATTTACCAAGAGCATCGCATTTCGCGACACCATAAGAGTCATCGACAAATACGCCTTCGAAGCCTCTCCATACCCAATCATCCTTTCCCTCGAGGTTCATTGTAATGCAGATCAGCAAGCAAAGATGGTGAAGACAATGATCGATATATTCGGGCCAGAGAAGTTGGTGCTCCAGCCACTCGATTGGAACTCCGTTGTGCTCCCATCGCCCGAGGAGCTGAAGTACCGGGTTCTCATCAAAGTCAAGAAGGCTACAGAGGAACTCGATGCCAGAGCCCTAGTAGCTGAACTGTCAAATCGCAGGCGCGAGCGCAGCTTTAGTTCACCATGGGCAAGGCCTGTTCATCTGAACAACAATACCATACCCGACTCGCCACTGGTATCGAGTCCTCCTTCAATGAGCCCACCAGAGAAGAGCGCTGCATTCTGGGCCACTCCGCGAACCTCAACAACAACAACTACCAGCCATGTTATCCTTACACCAGCACTCAGTAGCTCTTCCGAAGACAGTGATAGCCCGCCTGCAACCACTGAGGATAAAGACAAGCCGAAGATGAAAAAGACCAAGACGAACACGATCACCAAGATCCTCGGTGACCTCGGCGTGTACACTTGCGGTATCAAGTACACCTATTTCGGCAGCCAGGATGCCAATACTTTCAACCACGTCTTCTCGTTCAACGAGAAGAAATTTGATGAGCTGGCCAAAAACGCCACACCTGAACGGCAGGCCTTGGAAGAGCATAATATGCGATGCCTCATGCGAGTTTACCCTCACGCGTGGCGCGTGGATTCCTCCAATCCCTTGCCTCTTACGATGTGGTGGCGGGGTGTGCAAATGGCGGCACTCAACTGGCAAACATATGACTTGGGCCAACAGCTTAATGAAGCCATGTTTGCCGGCGGAAACGATCGGGCAGGCTACGTCCTCAAGCCTGCGGTATTACGTCTCGAGGACCAGACCCCTGTTGTTGGCCATAGGAGAGCCCTGGAGAAAGAAGTCAGATTCTCCGTGCAGATCATCTCAGCGCAGCAGCTACCGCGGCCGAAGAATTTATCCACTGACGCCAACATCAACCCATACATTGAATTTGAAATGTATTGTGCCGAAGGCACAGGCACGAACACCGCAAGTGCCGGTGGTCGTGACCCTTCTGCACGCAACGGCCACTCCAGTACTGGAGGCCCTTGGAAGAGTAGGACCAAGACTGTTCTAGAGAATGGATACAACCCCGAGTTCGGCGACGAAATCGAGCGTTCTGTCACCACGAAGTACCCAGATCTGGTCTTTGTTCGTTGGACTGTCTGGAACGCTTCCGTCGATGGGCACCCTACCGACAAGGCCCCTCTAGCTCAGTTCACCGCCAAGCTCACCAGCATCCAGCAGGGGTATCGGCATCTTCCCCTATTTGACGCGAATGGCGAGCAATATCTCTTCTCCCGACTCTTCGTCAAGATCAAGAAACAAGATATTGTCGATGCGCGGCCCGAACCGACGTCGCTAGGGAGTGGCTCTCGCAGATCATCTACTGAATCCACCAGTCCGCTGGTAGAGCCAACTGGCGCCGGCATGCGCACTACGAGCTTCATCAAGAGAATTATCCGGCACCCGAGCGAGCGCAAGAGGCGCAAGGAGGAGCGTGCCTACAGCGAACCTACCGGACTGGCTTTGGATCGCACGAGTCGGAGCAGCACCCTCGAATGATAGCACTATCTGTGCATGTCCCTCTCAATCCGCCCTGCTACTATCTGCCTCCAGCTGACAAGCGAGGTACAACATTGTTACTTCCGTTGTGCGTCATGGTCGCAGGGATCCCCCTTCTTGTACCATATTCCCTTTTCATTTGTGAATGTTACTTCATGGGATGCAGGCGCTTTGGAACCAGCGCCTGCAGCTGGTATGTTGTTGGTTACACTTTGATCATGCCACGCTGCGGGAACGGGCAGCTCGACCCGCATGCCTTTTCAGGACAAGATGCACACGACGCAGCACAACCACCTCGGAGCGCGATTTTCCAATCTGCCGAGTCCACTGCACAGCACAGCATCCTCGTGCGTTGCTTGCAATCGTTCCGGAATCGTCGTCACATCACCCACTATCGAGCATGCAATCCATCGCTGATCTCGCTTGTGGTCATGTTCGCCGTTATCTTGTCAACCATATTCCGGTTTCCCGACCCAGCTTATACCCTACATCTATCGTTTCTTCTCACCAACCGGGGACCACTTTTTTCTCATTACGGCGTAATTCTGCGTTTTCGGGCTACCATACTCTCGGAATATCCTATAGATTACTGTGCGCGGGGACTTTGTTTCCTTGCGGGAAAAGCGAGCTTCACTGCTTCCGCTCATCCTCTTCTCCACCATTTCCTTGGGGTTGTCAACTGATGATGCACGATCACGATGGCTTACGACTCCGATCCATATCTTGCATTGGGGTGGCTATCTGTTGATATCTCTGCGTCTGTTTCTACTATCATGTTTCTCTTCTTTGCACTCTCCTAGCGAGCTGGGACTGACTTTTTGGGGCATGCATGAATGGCGGGCATCATTTCTACAGCGCGTGTTTGGCGGTTTCTTCGTTTCTTTTCACATCCAAGGGCCAGGATTGCCGAGATGGATTTTCTCTAGGGATGAGTCACCGGCTGGGCGATGTCGGGACTCCAGTTCGGGGGCTTTCTGCAACAATGAGCTCCCCACTGTTTATGGTTCGGGTGCAAAGCAGTGATAGAAATGATACCTCGGCCTTGGCCCATCAGCAAAAGATTCTGATGTCGGCGCCTACTCTTTCGTCAGGAAATCAGATGCCTCTTGCTTCTGCTGTGCATTGCTTCATATCTCTCAGCTCACCACGCAACATATCTTCGCGCACACCACTTTCTCCAAGACATGCAGGCCATCGCCGCCCTCTGCTCTGGCTCGTCCTCCTGGCTTGGCGCACCGGCCCTGACCAATCCTAGCTCCCAATTGGCGAAAGAAGCAAAAGCAAACCAACACAGAGCCTTGTGCCGATCATACCATGCACGACACGAGCAAGAAAACGCACCAAAGCCACGTAACGGTGGATGTGCCGTCCTCCCCCCGCCAGCCACCAGCCGGTGACGCGACATGTCCAGCCGAGGCTCAGCCCATGCACCTCTCGAGTATAACGAGAGGGTCGGGTGAGAGTTCCGGCCGAATGAAAATTTCCAAGCACGAAGTGCGGCTCTGAGAGAAGAAGGCAACTGGCCGGTGCGGCTGGACGAGCCTCACTTTTTTGTTGAGCGATTTTGTGGCTTGCCTCGCATGCTGCAGGACGCTGTATGAAGGCAGGCCGCGCGCGAGGGACGAGTTGCTGAACGGTGAGTGATGGAAACATTCGAGGAAATGCTTGCTGTGGAGGGACTAATAGCCCTAGTCTACGCCTGGGTGCGCGCGGTTGCCAATACACGCCCGCGTAGGCTTACGTCTGGGCTGGGTCGGGACGCCAGACGCGCACAGGTACGTGCGGTGGAATATCGATTGCGTGAGCGGGCGGGTGGTCGAGCTGCAGTTGCTGTGCAGGCTTGCATGCTGCGCATAACTAAGCCTCTACTGTAGGCTGACGGGTAGGATTCGTGCGGAGTGCATACATAAGGCCATTAATACGGAGCAGCTACCTGAGGTCGCAGGGCAATTGCGTGGACGCATGTCTAGTCATGGCTCTGCAGAGGCAATATTCTATTGTTGGACAGCTCATCAATAGCGGAGTGAGAAATGCAAAGTGCATGAAGAGAAGCGTGTTTCCCCAGCTGCAGATGTTGGTGGTATGTCGCACAGCATGGCATGCACGCCAAGCTGAGAGTTTCTGCGGGAAATGCTGCTTTCTCGCCCTAGAATTCAGTTTGCAGCTTGCCATCGCGGAGAGAGGTGCGTTACCTATGCAAAGCAGACGTCCAAAGGGGGTAATGTCCGTGTCATACAAACATAGCAGCCGACCGGTGAAGAAGATTCTAGACAGTTGCACAGCATGCCGTAGCCGCTGAAAACGTCGACGTGCATACTCTGGGAGTGTAGGGTTGCCTCGCTGGAGGTGCTGCAAGGTGCACAGCATGGCGAAGTGGACATCCGCTTGCTCCGGATGTACATCAGAGAAGCGGGCCACGCTAGCAAAAGTGGAGGTGGCCCTCCAGCAGGCTGCGGGGTGCAAGGACGAGATCAGATCGTATTACACGACGTTGATCGGTGAGCGGTCGTCGGCGCAATTATTCGAGGTGAGCTGAGCACTAAGCGGTGAAGCTACACATGGTGAGGAGCATTCCCAGAATCGGATACTGGCAGTTTCTGTGCTAAGCAGAGTACATCCGAGATGGTGTGAGAGTTTGTAGTGAGCAGCTGTAGGTGTAGCTGTGAAAAGCGGACAAGGAATAGTGCACATCGGGCACGTGCTCGGCCTTACCCGCAGGCCGCAGTGGTTTCGCGCAAAAACGAGCTTGTCTCGCCTTACGTCTACCTCCGACATGCGCACGGAGAAAGGCGTACGTGTGGACAGATTCAGGGACAGGTGCACGAATGATGGCGTGACTGAGGGTCTAACGATACTTTGCTTAGTGAGGTACATCCGATTGTGCCGCACTTGGTTCTGTGCTAGAGAAGAAGCCCTAACCGTTTCGCAGCTGTACACCAGGCGTCGGCCGCATTCGCCAGCTATGGCCAATAGCACAGCTATCGGGTCTAACAACCGGTGCATGACCTTGGCTTTCACGTTCAGCTGCATGCGTGTGTTCCCTTAAAACATGCGTTCGAGCAGAAGCAATCGACCGTGATAGTCGAGTGTGTATATGCCATACATGGAAGTGGCCAAGGGTTGGATCCTGAGCGGCCATGTGAGTGGCTTTGATTGGGTAGTCAGTCGTTCCGCTGGTGACTCCACAGGCTGACACTGTCTGACAAGCTGAGCTGCCGTGAAGTGATTCCGTTTCGAGGTAGGAGTTGTAAGGGTCAACCTGTCCTGCTCGATGCCACATCCTGGGTTGTGTGGGATGTGTTCATTTGATCGCCACTCTTGACGCAGGTAGATTACCGATGGTAAGCTGATGTGTTGTGTTATAATGAGTTGCGCCTATATTCATATCGAAAGTAAGCATGAACCACATGGTTCAAAGCCCGTTCATGCAACTACACGTTGAAGTCTTTGAGCGCGGTAGCCGCTGGCAGGCTATGGTCACGCGTATGCAGTCCCACCCCAGTCTGAAGGCTGCCGCATCTTAGGCCCACTATGGGCCAAGGGCCAAGTGCTAGCAAGCCGATCTTGCTGTGTCGTGGTAGATGGATGAAATGATGGTGTAGTCTCGATATCCGCCCATTGGCTATTCGGTCGGGCATACGGTAAGGTTGTGTAAACGTGCCAATACGGGTACGTTTGCACTCATGAGCGATCTTCGTATAACGTCGTAGTGCGTCTTGGGGTTGAATTGCGTGCAGAGACAACGGGATCAGAACCCGAATAAGAGCGTGGGGGAGAACGGAGCAGACTCGTCCAGGGCCTACCATTAAGCGAGATGTCATATAATCGGTAACACGGCATATCTGCGGTCCGAACCAGGTGCGGCGAGCAGCTGCGTCTTGTTATCACCAAGCCGCGTAGATGCTTGAGGTCGGGTCAGCATGAAGATGACACTGGTTAAGTAGCCCGCCTTGCATTTGATGCACACCAAGATAGCCCCGGGCCCTGCAAGCGATAAGGATGAGGACGATACAGAGAGGAGACGCTGCCGATAACCCCGCAAGAAGGCTCCAATGAAGCGAACTGCAGTTCGTGATAGCCCAGCCTTACTTCCCCGTGCGGTATTTTCCCATTCGACGCTTGTCATGCACCCCGCATTCACGAACTCGGACTCTGATTGATCAGGCGGCCTGTCCCGCGCCGCACAGTCGGCCTCAGCTCCAGAGCACTCTTTCTATCATCCAACGGGGACTGAGCTGATGCCGCCACTGGGGTCCGGAGCAGGCGGCAAACATCCGGCCGTATTACTCGGCATATTGGCTTGGATTACGCTTCTGGGGAGTAGGGTGCCATGGTGTCTTGGTCAAGGGGTGGACTCGTCTCAATGTACTGGTACATGCTGCGAGGTAGCGCGTCTTTGATGCGGCAAAATGCCGAAGTGGTTAGCTGGGCCAACGCATGCTCAAATCGCAAATCCAGCCCAGACAGAATGATGGATGAATGTCTCTGGCAGGTTTCCGCCGATGCGAACTCTAGTCCGACCTTCTTTGAATCCTGGCCATGATCATGAGGACCCAAACTTACCATGTTTCCTTGAGCTCATGTCTGCCAGTGAAATGCCCTGTCTTGTACTGTGCTTCTCCAATACTTCTTTTCAAGCTATGAAGCAAGCTGTGTGATGCAGGATACGTTCAATCTGCAGAGCAAGTGGTATGCTTCAACCCAGCTCCTGCAGAGGTTGCGTCGCTCGACAGCCTGACTTCGCTGGTCCATACCGTTCTCGGCGTCAAAGAGGACGCAGGCCTGCTCAGCCATTTGTGGGGGAGATGTTATCAGATCTTGGACCCAATATCCATTGCGGAAGTCGTCATCATTGGGGTATGAGCAGTCGACAAGATAGCCACGGTGGCCTGTTTCGATGTCTGCTGGAGAATCTGCCATGAGTCCGTCGCGGAGGATCCTTGGGCGGGGAGTGGATTCCGTAGGCGTGCCACGGCGAGGAGAACCTAGCATTGACGTGCCCTCAGTGAGTGCTGCGCTCCATGGGAGCATCTGTCGTCGTCCTGGTGACGTAAAGTCGCTCCAGCTGGCTTCGGGGCCTTCAAGCTCCATCTCGCAGGGTGCTGCGACGTGCAAGTCGAGCAAAGTGTAGGTGTAAGCCATCGAAAGCCTGAGCGTGCATGTGCGTAAGAGTGAGAACGAGTCCAAGTGAATGATGCAAGCGGCAGAAGATGTCGTGCTCGAGGCGATATTCTGCGGACCCTGACGCACGGACCAGGCTCCGACCTGCCGACCCAAGCAACAGCAGCCCACTCTGGCGCATTCAACTTCTCAAACATTCATTCGCCCCTACGCCTCGCCCACCAACAAAACAGCGCGCGGGCAGGTCGCGCAACTCGTTCCTGCCGCTGGAGATGCTCTGCACCTATTGACATCAGCCTCGCAGCTCTCCGACCGCCTCGACAGGACCCAGTCCGCAACCCCTCATCCCGACTGGAAATTTGCCTGCAAAAGCTGGATACAAGCAGCGGGCCGCAACCAACAAAGAAAAAATTTAACTAAAAAAAAATATTATGGAGGGCGCCTTCACCCACATGGGCAACCACCTGGTGTCTGACTCGGCTGCCACCATCAACGCCGGCGCCGGCGACGACGAGAGCATCCTCGATGGCGATCTGTCGCGCGGCATGGCCACATCGCGAAGGCGACGCATCGACGACGAAGAGACCGAGGCTTACGATGACGACGACGACATGGAGAGCATGGTGAGCATGCCGGTGGACGGGCAGAACAGCAAGGCCGGAGCAAAGGCCGAGGAAGACGTCGAGCTTCCCGCCCATGCTTGCGCGTAAGTGGCCGACTACGACTCCTTCCTCGTGTGCTAACATGCTGCCTGTAGGTACTGCGGCATCCACAACGCGGGCAGCGTCGTCAAGTGCCTGGCCTGCAACAAGTGGTTCTGCAGTGCGCGCGGCAACTCGTCGTCCTCCCACATCATCAACCACCTCGTCCGCGCGCGCCACAAGGAGGTGCAGCTGCACCCGCTTTCCTCCCTCGGCGACACAATACTCGAGTGCTACAACTGCGGGACCAAGAACGTCTTTCTTCTTGGCTTCATCCCCGCCAAATCGGACACCGTCGTTGTGCTGCTATGCCGCCAGCCGTGCGCCGCCATGCCTTCGCAAAAGGACATGAACTGGGACACATCGCGGTGGCAACCCCTCATCGAGGATCGCTCCTTCCTGCCTTGGCTTGTCCCTGCGCCCTCCGACCAGGAGCAACTTCGCGCGCGCCACCTGAGCCCGCAGACCATTGCCAAGCTCGAAGAGCTGTGGAAGGACAACGTAGCCGCCACCATTGCCGACCTGGAAAAGGGCGCCGGTCAAGAGGAGGCCATTGCCAAGGTTCTTCTGCGCTACGACGATGCCTTCCAATACCAAAACGTCTTCGGCCCCCTTGTCAAGATCGAAGCAGATTACGACCGAAAGCTGAAAGAATCCCAATCTCAGGATGGACTTGTCGTGCGATGGGACATGGCGCTCAACAACAAGCATACCGCAAGCTTTATGCTCCCGAAGCTGGAGCTGGGCGACGTGAAACTGGCAGTGGGAGACGAAATGCGACTAAGATACACTGGAGAACTGCGTCCGCACTGGGAAGGCGTGGGCTACGTCATCAAGATACCCAACAACCAGTCCGACGAAGTCACCATTGAACTGCGGACTAAGGGAGACCACAAGTCGGTGCCGACTGAATGCACCCACAACTTTAGCGCCGATTATGTCTGGAAGGCCACTTCGTTCGACCGCATGCAGCATGCCATGAAGACGTTTGCCATTGACGAAATGAGCGTATCCGGTTACATCTTCCACCGCCTTCTTGGGCACGAAGTCGCCTCAGCGCCCATGAAGATCAATATGCCTCGCAAGTTCAGCGTCCCTGGTCTGCCCGAGCTGAACGGCAGTCAGATCAACGCCGTCAAGAGCGTACTCCAGAAGCCACTCAGTCTGATACAGGGCCCTCCGGGAACAGGAAAGACGGTCACTTCTGCGACAATCATCTACCATCTATGCAAGATCAACGGTGGCCCAGTCCTGGTCTGTGCGCCTTCCAACGTCGCCGTTGACCAGCTTTGCGAGCGCATCCACTTGACAGGCTTGAAGACGGTTCGCGTAACTGCCAAGAGTAGGGAGGACGTCGAATCGTCTGTCGGTTTCCTTTCCCTCCACGAGCAGGTTCGCATGAACGACACAAACGTTGAGCTGAACAAACTCAATCAGCTCAAGAACGATGTTGGAGAACTTTCTAGTCAGGATGAGAAGAAGTTCAAACAACTCACTCGAGCGGCCGAGCGAGAAATCTTGGGCGCGGCAGATGTCATCTGCTGCACCTGTGTCGGCGCCGGCGATCCTCGCCTTTCTAAGATGAAATTTAGGACCGTCCTCATCGACGAATCGACACAGTCTGCCGAGCCCGAATGCATGATCCCTCTGGTGTTGGGATGCAAGCAGGTCGTCTTGGTTGGTGATCACCAACAGCTTGGGCCCGTCATCATGAACAAGAAGGCCGCGACTGCGGGTCTGAACCAGTCACTCTTCGAACGTCTGGTCATCCTTGGCTTAGCTCCAATCCGCCTCCAAGTTCAGTACCGTATGCACCCATGCCTGTCCGACTTCCCTTCGAACATGTTCTACGAAGGGTCCCTACAGAATGGTGTTACCATGCAGGAGCGCATTCGTCGAGACGTGGATTTCCCTTGGCCCTCCGCGGATAATCCAATGATGTTCTGGTCCAATCTTGGTGCAGAAGAAATCTCGGCTTCCGGTACTTCCTATCTGAATCGCACCGAAGCCCAGAACGTGGAGAAGATTGTCACCCGCTTCTTCAAGGCAGGCGTTCAACCAGGCGACATTGGCATTATCACACCCTACGAAGGTCAACGGAGCTACGTTGTCAGTTCGATGCAGGCAACTGGTAGCTTCAAGAAGGAGAACTACAAGGAGGTTGAAGTGGCGTCAGTTGATGCTTTTCAGGGCCGTGAGAAAGACTTCATCATCTTGTCCTGTGTCCGTTCAAACGACCACCAAGGTATCGGTTTCTTAAGCGATCCGCGCCGTCTCAACGTAGCCCTTACCCGTGCTAAGTATGGTCTCGTCATCCTCGGCAATCCTAAGGTGCTTTCGAAGCATCCGCTGTGGCACTATCTGCTGGTTCACTTCAAGGATCACAACTGCCTTGTCGAAGGGCCTTTGACCAATCTCCAGGTATCCCTCCTTCAATTCAGCAGGCCAAAGCAGACCTACCGTGGACCCCAGCGTTACCAGATGGCTTATCAGCACGCAAACGCTATGACCTCCGGTCGCCAAACTGGCGGTTGGAATGGAAACAAGCGCCAGGAGTATACCGACAATGGTTCGATTGTTGGATACATTCCAGATGATGTGTCTTCAGTTCACTCGTCAGCCCTTGGAGGAGGTGTCGGTGTGAACCCCAACTATCCCCCAATGTTTTCCAACTTCCAGGAGTCCTGGCCTTTGCCTGGCCGTGGCCCCAACAAGGGCAAGACGGGTGCTCCCAGTGTTGCTGGCGAGTCGGTAGCAAGCGAGATGACGGACACAAGGAGCAGTATCGCCGACGGACCTGGCGGCATTAGTCTTACTGGCCTCAGTTTGAACGATTACAACAAACCTACCTCCATGAGTCAATCAGACCGACTCAACCGATTCGTAGAGTCTACCCGTCGAAATGATAACGTCTCTGGTGGTTACGGTGGCACCCGCGGCCTTCGTGGTGGTCTCGGTGGCTTCGACGATGACGATGCCCGCAGTGTTTCGACGGCTTTCGCAAGCCAGATCGGTGGTGGCAACTACGACTGATTTCGGGTTTGATCAAAGACAAAAGGATTTTTCCCTATGCTGCGGCATGCATACGATCACCTATCCACTGGAATGAGACCGATTGACTGCGTCTATGACGTCGTCGATCTTCAGGATGCTTGCCGGTCAGTCACCAGAACCCAGTTGCTATCTTGGTATCGTCATCGGAGAGAGACCATAGTTGAAGCTCGTACCCATGCCGGCCCTCCGCAGCAGGCTGAGCTCCAGCCGATGAGGCAGTTCATCTCAACGATCTTCATCACCTTGCCGTTGGATCCAGAGAGTAGGTTCAATGCCTTTTCTCGCAGAGGCTCTATCGTCTCTAGTTAAGTGTATCGGACCTCGGCATGGTGAGGCTGAGGGGATGATCTGTTGTCAGAGCCCGAAGGAGACGGTTGCGCGCAGCTGAACATCCAGTTCACAATCGTGCATTGTCATTCCTAAGCTGCAGTGGCTTTGGTTGATCGTTTTCTTGTAGGTGTTTAGAAATAACTAGAAAATCATACTCAATGTTCGCTGTTTCCAGCGGTTGTGCGTGAACTGCCAAGCCAGACCGGACTACACTACTGAGTAAACAAATCGGGTGGTAGACGGCTCCATCAAGAACTAGCGGGTCTACAGCACCTTCCTTCCTTCCTTTTTTTCTCTTCACCACTGTCGCAATATACACGGAGCTTCCTTTGCCTTCAAGCTCAAATTCATTGTTTTTCAGCTAGGGACGCCAACTCGCGATGCTCTCTTGGCTCAATAGCTCGTACGATCGAAATCCAAGCCACCAGCTTCAGCTTCAGTACAGCCTCTCGCTTCGTCTCCAACACCATTGGCAGTTACATGGACGAGTCGGCTTGGAGCCGTAAGCCATGACTGCTGGCAGCACTTCCTCCAATGCCAACGACACACTGCCTTGATTTTACGAGACGCCAGATGGGGCCGACTCCGAAACCTCCAACAAGGACAGCATGCGGCTCTTCAAGGGGTACGAAAACATGGTCTCGCCACCCAGCGGCATACAGCAAGAATCGCCAACATGGACGTGTACACCGAGCCGCCCTCTAACTCGTATCTGCTATACACCGGCTTCCAATATGCCACCGAAGGCCGTACCTTCACAGCCTGGTTCGTGAAGAAGAAGCATCTGGCAGTCATCAACGCAGCCTACACCACCACCATACAGCCCCCCTTTATGTCCTTGTGGCAATCTACCACCGGCATACTCGTCGGTCGACTGCACACGAGGAATCGTAACGATATGATTGGCCTGGTCGCTCTTTGGAACGCGGCGGATCCGTGGACTGCGATTGTGCACATGGCGTCTCATCTCAAGGGGCTGCTGCTGAGGATGATTGAGCTGCGCCGTAGAAGACATTATACTATTGTCAAAGAAGAGAACCCACAAGACGGAGGATTGCATATCGGGAAAGAAGTTGATATCACAAGGCGGGACTTGTGGCGGACGTCCGGGTTCCTTCTATTGTCGGCTGCATTCGCTGCAATCAGCGTTGCTATCAGCATCAAGTACCCTAAATAGCTGCAACTGGGAAACGCTGCGCCGGTTCACCCTATGGAAGTCTACATTCCGAAATTGGATCCGGAATTCCAGTATAACCTCAAACTTGGAGAAGCACTCAGATCATCCGTAATGTGAGCATTAGGAAGCGTAGAGGGAGTTGATCTTCTCACTAAGAAGAAAGAATTGAATTTCGAACCGGTCCCAGGAAAGGAGAAGTATACATATACTTACAAGCTCTCAGCAACCGACTTTGGGCTGCAGAGCCACCACAGCTTAATCCAGAATGTTTCGGGAACTTGCGCAACGAACGACAACTCGATAACTGCCGGGCCGGGTGGTCTTTTTGACCGTTACAATATTCTCAGAGAATACCCTTTCAATTTTCAATGTCCCGGGAGACGCTTACGCGGGTGTACCACATATGAGACTTACAGCCGCCTATCTCAACTCGAACGATGAATTCATCAAGGATTTTTCACTGATCATTGAGAATGCATGTGTTGCAAGTTCTACGCCAAGCCAAGACCCTTGGTACAAACGCAATCAATCGACGAAATGAATGAGAAAGTTAGAGATGTGTATCGCAATCTGTCGTCAGAAGGTGTACACTTCCGGGTAAAACCAGGTCGACCAACTCTGGACTGTAAGCAGAAGACCGAGTACTACTATGAAGGCCAAACGTACTCCCTTCAGCAGCTCCAGAGCAAGAAGATCATACTTAACGGTACATATGAAATCATGAAATGGCATTTCGAGTACCCAAAGCTCTGGGCAATCTCGAGGTTTTCATCCGCCTTCGGGCTGGCGCCTTAGGTAGAATCTAACGGGGGCAACATCATCAACGCCGAAGCCGCATCATTGGAAAAGGATGTCAAGCGCCTCTTGATGGGCGCGTATCTTGCCTCGAAAGAAGCTTTCAGAGATACCGCACTGGTGCTAGGTACCGATCGTGGTGACGATGCGACGAACGCGCTAAAGAATGGCCAAAGTCAATTGCTGCCTGGAGGCGCAGACTTCTTCCTCTGACCGGGAGAGGCTGTAGTACTTCACTTCGGCCACTTAATTTTCGCTCCCCTATCACTGGCGGCGATCGTCGTGGTAAATGGTGTCAACGGGTGGCTAAGAAGGAACCACACCGAAGACCGTCTTGCCAGACAGCAAAGCGCGCTTTCAGCTACCCAGCTATTCCTAATGCTGGACGAAAAGGAAGACCCTCACCATAACGTCTGGGGAGGCGAGTATGCGAGTGTGCCGATACCTATTCAGCAAACCATGGGAGCAATCCCACAAACCGCCATTGGATTCTACGGATTCCGAAGACGAGAACGACCTGTCATCGATTGGAAAGAACTTCCAGGATTCGGAAGACCCAAATCGACTAGAAGACCATTCGAAGTATTGTTTCGCGTTCGACCGGGCCACTCGCGGTCAGCTAGTGCTCGGTTGCTACTGCCTCCCTCAAACAGGGTATCACACGAGAGCACGAGCGACATTGAACAGGGCGACGTTTTATCCTTGGAACCTGTGAGACCTCGCTCAATCCACTCCCGTACTCCCTCGCCAAACCGACCCTCCGGAGAGAGTGTCGATAATGCGGATGCAGTCCAGAGCTCGACGACCATACCTCCAGCTCATCTGTTTTGAGAAGTCGCACGGGTATATATGGATGGTGTTAAAGTTCTAATCTAATAAAAGGAAAGAGGAATTAAAAGAACATTCTGGAGGGGCATGTCCATGTACTTTTCAGCGCAGGAAATTGTTTCGACCGCATGTCATGACGTTACATCGCTTGTTCCTTCACCCGTAGGACAACGCCTTCCTCGACACGAGGTTACGATTCATCATACCGCCGAAAAGAAAGCCTCGAAAGCTTGCAAGGACATTGGAAATTGCGATAGTTGGTATTAATGCGTGCGCCCACCGTCCATATATTACGCCCAACCAATTTATAGTATGAATTACCCTAAATCAGCCACTGTGGCTCTACCCCCATGTTCGATTTTCTTGGCAAAATGGTCCAAAATCCTGTCTTGACATCAACTAGACGCACAACCGCCCTCCCATACCCCTGACGCCTGAGACGTTCCGAGCGCTTTCTTCGCAGCTATCAGCGCCTCAGAACTCATCGCAATCTATCGAACAACGGACAAGTAATTGCCGTAGTCGCAGGGCACCGGAGATGACTCCCCTCAGGTAACCCCATGTCATCTCAAGCCCCCTTCAGACAGAGGCTTAACTCAAGCACGTGACGAAGACTCCGAAAGCGGTCATGTCACCTTGTTCGAATCAAGGGCACAATCGATACCATTAGCCCACAGTCTGTTTGAATGCTGGGAACATAAGCATCATACCACGGCCTCAACGGGGAATGAAACGCTCCGACTGAATTGTGTGGATTCCGAGCTGTGCTCCTTGCTCAAGTTCGGCAAGTTTGCTACAAGTCCCCGGCTGTGCATTCACCCTGAACGCCCCCGTAGCAATGTTTCTCACCAGTCCTATCATATTCGCAGCTGTGGCAGGCCAGATTGCATCCATCAATCCACGCAACGTCAAAGACTTGTCTCAAGCTCGGTCCCAGTCTCCCTCTTACATTCCCGGTAGCACCGCCTTTCTTCTGTACTAAGAATGTCGACTTGATGTATACCAGCCATTGGGAATAGGGTCCAATAGTCGTATCGCAATAGCTCGGGTGCACTCGCGTTGAATTCGTGATATGTTGAGAGAATTTCGAATTTTCTACGCTAGGTCCGCTAATTTCGACAGTAGAAAAGTTTTGCTAGAACAGTATCCGTAGTCAGCGGCTGAAATAGGAAGTTAGAGTAGCTGGGAGCCCCGCAAATACACGTACAAGTCTGTTGTCGTTGCTCCAAAACACTGCGATATCTATTTTCGCTACCTCGTCCTCGAAGAGTGTAGCCGACCCTTGAATATCCGCGCTCACTGCTGCTATCGTCACATTCGGGGCATCGTGAACGAACGCGACGGTCGCGAAGCATTCATTTATGCCACTTCTAGTTTCTCCGATAGAGGTACCAATGCTGGTGTACTCTAATGCTAGGGTTGTAAAATTTGTGCTGAATCCGGCTGATACGGTGAATGGACATCTGACGGTCGTCACGCCAACCCATTTTACGGTCACATTGGTAGGTCTTCCAGCCCATGATGGATAAGGAAGGTACATAAGTGGAAGTAGGAGCAGTAGATACCGCAGCAACGATGGCTTGTCCCACATTGTAAGGGATGTGCAAGCTGTGAACTCTAGGTAAGCGGGTAACGAACCCCCATCCCCACAGCATGGTCATTCAGGCGGTTTTATACGCATTTTTTGCCACAAAAAATACACTAATGCGAAAGCCCCACGGGCGGTAACTGGTATGAAGTGCCGTAGTGCGTGCAGACTTAACCTACGCTCATGAAGGAGAAGGCTCATTCAGCCTATGCGCCAACCATTAACACTAGGTTAAATCAATCTTAACCGGAGGATCCAGGATCTCTTTCATATTCATATCAGCCCTGGAGGATCAGTTGATGGCCGTAATGACACAATCCTTCAGATACCACATGCTTTACCAATGCGCATCATGCGATAGGATACTCGGGAGAACTGTAACTTCGCGATTCCGGTCTCACTTTCGATCGTAAAAATCTTATGATATCACCCCAACTGAGCCTGCTCTAAGATTTTCTGGAGGGAAACTTGGTGTTTAACCTAATACGCTATCGATGTACAGTAGGCGCTACATAAGAGGCAGGACTCCATTATCTCTAACCTCCTATCCAGTCCAAACGGCTGGGCCCGGCGGGATATAGTCTTGCAGCCTCATCTGGTCGTCTGGAACCGAACCACTATTTTGTAACTGGTTCATGGGCACCCAAATTCCTTCAAAATGTAAGAACGACGTGCATTAACTTGATGCGATAGTACGTACCCGGATCCGAGATCTCATAAGTGCCAGGGAATCGAGCAAAGCCGGTAGGTATTCCTCCACCAGGCCCAAGGATATTGATCTGCGCACAGTTGACGTACCATTGGCTGTAGTTAAACTGTGTCGTAGGCATGAACTGTTCAATTCTCATGAGATATTGTCCGGGTGGGGTTATGAGCGGGATCGTAAAATTCCACTTCGCTTGGTAAGCTACGCGAGCAAACTACACTGTAGTTTTACTTACGTCGGTTTTATTGTATAAGCTCCACATGTGATTATTTTCTGGTTTCGCGTATGCGATTTTGAACCAGTCTCCATCGCCTCGATAACTCTTGACGTCGTCCTTGGGCGCTCGGGATAGATAAATCATGCCGGGGCCGGGATGCCAGAACGTCCCAAGCGCGGACGTGTTCTTGTCTGAAACTCTAAATCCTACGGTAGAGCCAGCAAGCACATCTGCAATTTCTGTTTTTGCCGCCGAGTCAAAGGCGTTTCTCCCACAGGTGATATTACGAGAATGCAAGTCCTCTTGTGGTATTACTTTCACAAACTGGTCGCCTTCGTAGTTTGGTGGGAAAAGTCCGGCGACATCGCTACTGGTGTAAGTACAGGAGTGAGAAGCACCCAAGTTGGTTCTAACCGGACGTATTTCCACTCTTCCGTTACGGTGTCATTGACGATCAGCGCACTCATAATATCTAATTCAACTTAGCACTACCTTCAAGAATCTCACGAATCTGCACCTACAGTGGGCCTCCACAAGATTCGCAAGCACAATGCCCGCGAGGATGGTGAGCTTCATCTTTATCGTCGCTGAAAACTGAAGTATCTGTAGTCCAAATTAGCGCACGGCATGTTCTATATACAATCCCGCTCCCGATCGGTCCATTTTGTGTAGAGAGGGGCGATAAACGGCTGCTCAATATGGTATCCATTCCGATCTGGTGACCTTTGGTAGGATTGTGGGGTTAATATTGTCAGCGCCAACGCAGGCTAGGGTACGAAATAGATACCAATAAAGGCTAATCACACACATGAAGGAGGATTTACAGAACTACAACAACATCCTTAGCTTGAGCTGGTATAGGCTGAAGACCATGGGAATGCGCAACCCATCTGCGGAGGTCAGCGGCCAGTGTGTCCCACGATACGTAGGCACTATATGCGGAATATTGCGTCCTAATTTGCAAATCCGGTCCTCTTTTCGTATTTTACTCCGGTCCGCATCTCACTAGTTGACAATGTAACTTGCATCAATATATGAGACAATAATTCCTCGGCATGATGTGACGGGTTGAGATTTGAGATCAGCCGCTTTCCAACCTTTAGCGATATCTCCATAGCCAGCGCATCCAGATTTCTTTCCAGAAACGAATCCGAGTGTGTTAGCGAAGTTTTGTAGGACATCGGGGAGATGGGACCATCGATGACGGGGATGCAGTCCAAAGCTCGATTACCATACCTCTAGCTCATCTGGTTTAAGAAGTCGCACGATTGGCTTGATGTTGTTCAATTGTGCATATGGCAACTCTTTGACAGAACTACTGGCATACCATGACGTCACGCCCCTCGTTCCTTCACCCCTGGGACACCGTCAACCCCACCTTCACGACACCTTCCTCGACACGAAGTTGCGAAAGAAAGTCCCAGAGCTAGCATTTGGGTCGGAGATTGCGATGGTTGGCATCAATGCGCGGGTACTGTCCATGTTATCTCACTCAACTAATCCACCGCTACACTGCGAACTCACCTCACGCATGGTACTGATCCGGTCGACGACGATTAAAGATGAACATGAATAAGATGATCAGCTGAAGGACGGCTTGCATGATGTTCGACGTGAGATATACATTTATCATCGACCGCGATTCTGAGGTTGGTTGTTATCTTCTGCGACGACTCGGGGAAGCGCCATACCTACCAGAACTAGATGCCATGGTTAGGAAGGTTTCGATGACTTCGGGAGATTGTCATTACGAATCATACGAGGGATCCGCGGATCTAATATACTCGATCAGAACCTATTTGTTGCGTTTTCGCATCGTTTGAATTGCGGTTTTGTTGCGTTCCCATCGTTTTTGTGTCATGTGCACACGCGTGACATCCCACTATATAGAGCCTTGCCTAGCTAGCCTAGCTACAACAATCCAATCCAATCCAATCCATACCATTGAACACAACAGTTTGTTGCATTTCTTTACCCTAGTCTCGTGGCTTCATGGGCTGTCTTTACTTCTTTTTAAGAGTTCTTACTGTAGCAGCACTTATAGTGCATTCCAATCGCTGGAGCGTATACGCCTGCTCTCTGGTGAGTACTCAAAGGGAAGCTCATTGATTTCGCAACGCACGTGCCACGCAAGCCCCAACGCCACCTGCTTCGGCCTCGCAGGCACCTCCGCCCCGAAACAAAAGCAGCCAATGCCAGCACGGATTCTTCTGCGGTTCCCAAATTGCCCTCGCCAAATAAGACGTCAATTGGCACACGGGTCGCTGGGATATCGCTTGTCTAACTGCATCCTTTCCCACGACTGCGCTCTTTTTACGTTGAGTGCTTGTCCAGGATTGCCATTCGCGCATAGAATCTTATTTTCATTCCACTCTGTCACTGCAATCACCTTGAAATGCCCTACCAGCATAGAGTGGAGAAGCGAAAACGCGTTACTCCGGGACGAATGAGGCAAGGCCGGGGACGGGAAACAGTATGGTTCACTCCATGGCAGAAAAGACTCGTATTCCTCCGGCTGTGCGGGTGTACGGTGGAGGAGATTATACAGATTCTCAATGTCCTCAACGGTGGATCATTCGATGCAAAGTCCGAGATTAACCGTACTCCAGTGTATCAAGATTCAGGATGACAGCTTCCCAGGGAGCAGCGGGCTCAACAGCTTCTTCAAGACAACCTCTCCGAGGGATACCGCAAGTGGTGCCCGCGAAATAAGCTTCAGGCGCGAAAGCGAATCAACTACCTGAGATCCATGGGACGTAAAGGTCGAATTGTGGTCCATGGCTTGCCATTTCCCGCTCTAGGTCGGTCGCAAAGCATGCGAGGAAGAGCCACGACAAGGCGCGAACCCAAATCTCTGGATACTACTCGAATATCCTCAGAAGTGAATGTACGTCTCGGCTTTGACCACCAAGCCGTCCCTCGTCTTGGCCCTGCTGAGACTACCATCGGTAAAACATTTTCCGGGCACCTGCTTCACGAAAAACAGTGTCGGAAATACGGCTTCATGCTCTGTATCAGCATCTACCGCACCCGATGCACAAGCGTCACCCAAAGAAGCAACACCAGCGGCTCAACGAGGAGTCAGGCAATCAATATCGTCATTTCGCTCATCCGACTCGAAAATTAAAGCGACATTGAAGAGGAGCAGCTATAACTCCTCTGTAGTGTCGGATATATTGAGCTTGCTTCAAAGACGCTTCTCGTGAGCACTGTCTCTACAAAAAGCCTCGCTTCTGTTGCAACCGAATCCGCGACAGTTTAGTCAGCTATGGAAACAAGTCCGCCGTACTCGCTGAACCCATACAGGAGAACTGGAGGAATAAGGCCAAGCAGTTGAATGAATCGGTAGTGAGTGACTGTTGCACTCGGACATCGCAATGTATCCATCGGCGAATCCGGGATCTTGCCGCACCGACTATACGTGGAGCCTCGTCGATGTTCTTCGATGTCAACAGTGCACCTCATGGGTCCTTCACCGACCTCTCGAGCTCGAGCCTCTTTGCTGCAATTGTGGCAACACTCGCGGAAGCTCTCCCAAATCTCGTGAATACTGTAGAAGTCAACGCTATTAACCACGTTGACAGCGCTAGGCGAACCTTCTTTTTCTATTTGGATACCAGCGGATTCGGATACCAGCGGATTCGGATATCAGCTCTGTACATGCAGATATTCTATATGCTCCTGCAAATCGACGACAGGACCGTGTACGGAAGAAACACATCACCTACCGCATTGTGAATACAGTGTTCGACGGTCACGCGACAACCCGGATCCCAACAACAAGCTCGCCTCAGGAAGTGGAATTCTGCACTCAACAAAATTCCGGTGTATCGTGCGAGTCCTTGAGATAAAACGCTTCGATTTTGAACGAATCGATCACGACGGTCGCCATTTCCTTTCCTTCCTATGCGCCACGCAGAGCTTCGAGCTGGAATGGCTACAGCATCTTATGATACTATCACCTGCATGGGAACCTAGGATCAAATCGCTATCACAATTGGGGGACGCTTCTGGACTCTTCCTTATCGATCACATGCACTTTAACCCAGCGCAAAAAGTTTGCACCTTCGATTTGTCTTGCTTTCAACCGCGGTTCAAGAAAGTATGGTTTCACGATCTCACATTCACAGGCCCAAGGGAGCTAGTGGATGAGGATGCACGCGGGAGAACAGCTTTGAACACCATACTCGAGTACAACCCCTGGCGGTATGAGCGAAGTCTGCTTGTCTTCTGGAACAACGCACCGCTCTCGTATTCCCAACTACCACCATATATTGATGATGGAAAATACTCAGCAAACATCAATAAGTACGATTGCGAGGGCCGAACACCACTGTTAAGCTACCTTTCTAAGGCTATTGACAATGACCTTCCCAAGCAAACCATCGTTACAACGTTATGTTCCCTCATCGCCATTGGAGCAAGCGTTCACGCCCGTTCCCGTAAGGGTACCACGCTTCTTCATACCGCCACGGACGCATCTCTTCCTGAACTCGTTGAGTTTGCCATATCCGCCGGCGCTCAACTAGATGTCGCCGACCATGATGGCTTGACAGCGCTGGATTATGTTATGAAAGCTTTCAAGCGTTCTAACAGTCGCAACTTGTCCGCAAGGAGCACCGCCAACTCGCTTAAACTAGCCATGGTGCTTATCGATCATTCTAAGGAACCACTCGATCTTTCGGGTCTGCTACATCAGGATGGACCCGGCGGGATCGCGGCCAACTGATTGGTCAGCTCCGAAAGAGACGGGAACCGGGCTTCAAGAGTTTATGGATGCCTTTCGCGGCATGGTTGCCTAGGGTGCCAGTGGTGGTAGGATACACAGCCTGATTAAGTCTTCTCACGTTCTGGCGTCGAAAGCAGTGACATCGCAGCAACCACCGCCGTTTGGAGAAAGAGAGGAAGCAATCACGCTTGCCCTAGGGCAACAGACGAACTTCAGCCACTAACCTGCTCATACGAAACTTTATTTCTCTTCCTAGATAGCATGTTATCCCTGTTTGATCCCGGATGAAGGAGTTTTTCAGGTGGCCTAATGCCGCATATTACGGCGATCTGGATATAACCTTGTAATCAGAGCATTCGTCACGTTCCGATCAGACATACCCAACGCTGCATCTTCTCCCTAGCAGACAAAACAGAGCAACAATACCATAAAATGGACAGATCGCGTTGATTAGGCCGTACATATTGGTAATATTTGTCAAGAACCAGTGCCTGACCCAGCCTCAATGTTGCTCTTTTACCCCACCAACCCAAATATCAACTTTCTCATTATAAAAACACAAATGCCCGACGATCGACGCACTCTCCTGCGTCGGATACTCATAGTGCCAGATCAGATCCCTATACACCTTCCCGTTCACCTCCACATTGTAGTAATTCGCCACGCCCTTGTACGGACAGAAAGACTCTGTCTTGCTCTTGCTCAGCAATGCCCAATTGACAGATGTTGGCGGCAAGTAGTAACGCGGTCGCAGCGACGTCTCCAGCAGGTGCAGGGCATTGGGAGACTCGGCTAGGGTTACGCCGTCGAGGGCGACTTTGATGGGACGGGAGGAGTTGAGGATATCGATGCGCTTGTAGGGATCCTTGGGGTGGGCGTAGATGGGGACGTCTTCTTCGAACCATTGGTCCATGGATTTGAAGTCAATCTTGACCAGGTCTTTGAGGGCGGGTGTATTTAGGATCAGGATCTTGTCTGCTGTTTTGTCGCCGACGGTCAGTTGACCGAGGTGTGCGGTGTTGTTTGTTCCATCTATTGGGGATGTCTTTTTGAGTTCCGCGTCTGAGGTAATGTCGGAGACGGGGATGTAGAATCTGTGGTTATTTAGTTCACTGCTCAAGAACATTGAATGAGTAGGAAACATGATGGACTTACTGCGGGTAGTACGGATGCTCCCACACGTGGAATGCGTTCAGTGTGTCGAATGCATACTTGCCGTTGAATACTGCGCGCACACGGCGAGGCGTGCGCTCTGCTTTGTGTGGGCCTTCGGAGGCGAGCTTTTGAGCGAGCTTGATCAAACTGTATTCCATGAGCTTCTTCAGCCTATGGTGTGTAGTAACGCGTAGACATACTCATCATGACTGGCCATTGTGGAGTAGAGACTCTTGAAGCTTGACTGTGGTTTTCGGGTGAAGCGTGGTTGGAAGAAAGATCTTAGGGAGGACACACTTCGCATTCATATACCAAATCTTCGAGTCCAGTGTCTTGAATGGGGAATTTGAAGGATAGGACTGATGAGGAATCCGATGATTATGTGCATGTGGAAGTGGGGTTAAGCATGGCGGTAGGGCTACGCGACTCCGCATTTGTCAGGGAACTTGCCTCACAGAGGTTGGTGGGGCTATGACGGAATGCCGGGTGGTCCCGTCGTGATCGCATCAAGAGTGCTTTTCGAACCGCTCATGAGAGATAATACGATATCTTCGAATTTCTCAGGAAGATGGGGATGATGGACTGCAAGTACTACGACGCAGGAACTGGTTGAACCCAACCACCAGTGGAAGACGAGATCCCTGGTCTCATGCAGCTCCTACCTTGAGCCGCAATGCCATCGGAGGATCGAAGAGCAGCGTTATGCCATCGATCAGACACAACATGATGGGAAGACACCTGCGATCTCCCTGTATACATGTGAAGGACAAAAGACGAAGGTCCGTGATAAGGCCCATGACAATGGTCTCGAAGACTGCATTCTTAGGTGCAAAGATTCGAAACCCATAGCTTAGCACAATCTAGAGTCTCATAATAACATTGCCAATGCGGAAAAATTGTAAACCCGCCTCCGGCTGCTGTTGGCTTGTTTCTGAAAGCGAGCGTTTGAGACATTCGAAGGTCGGCTCACCGGCCTCGGGAGGTTTATTGCCTTGGCAAAAGTACCTTTAGGGATCCTCGGCAGGAGAAAACACTCAAAGAGGCTCCACATCGCGATTCATGCAGAGACCATCACCGGAGACACCAAGCCCATCGGTACGGGTGGTGTGAGGTTCGAACTGACCGTGGATCGGCAGCGGGGAGGCCTCAGTCGGATGAGTTTTCGCTTGTGAAACAGCCACAACCGAGAGTTACCTTTTCGTCCTCACCACAACATGCGACGACCTCGTGTCTGCACGAAGTGAGGAATTGTACTACCAAACACGATGCTACCTCGCTCCTGTCAGCTATTCATGCTCGATAAATCACCTTCCAGGCCGCGGAAGAGCGGCACCACGACCGCCTGACTCTTGCCCCATAGCCAAGTGCATTGGCGCGCTCTCTGCGTTCTTGGCTAGGGCTGGCGCAATGCCCTCGTATTATGAGTTGCACGACTGGGAAATATCGCTGCCACTTCTCTCGAAGGCGTATGGAATGAGGCGAGTTCGGAAGGTGTTCAAGATCAGGAGAAGGGTGATGCAGCACGCTGAGATTTGCCTCAGAGTTCGTCCCGGGCGCTTTTGGTATTATCCATATTACTGCCGGAAGGAATTCACGACCCCAGAGAAGCCCCCGAAAGAGCATCACTCGGTTCCGAGACCAATGGCATGCTCGTCTGTTTTCGCAATGCGTCTCTCCTGCCTAGAACCCCAACCTGTTCAGGGGCGTTTCTCTAGAGCTCGCCCTGCACGGTCAGCGCCACCAAGCCGAAACGAGGCTCCCGTTAGTGATCGCCAACGCCCAGCGTCCGTTTCCCCTAGCTTTCCCCGAAATAGCACCACTCGTGCACCAAACTTTGGACGTTGGCATGGGCACCATGCATCGCGCCCGCAGCCTCGGGTATGGGAACCATGGATATATTACAAACCAGAATCCGCTCGATGCTCCTGCTTCACGGGTCTCTCGTCGCTTGCCTAACCACCTAAAGGTCACTGCTCTTGGGAAGTCTTCGTGGCTTCCGTACATTCGCTTTTCTTGTCTCTCACTTCAAAACTTCACTATGCATACATATACATTAATAGGCCTTGCGGCCGCCTTCGCCAGTGGGGCTTCGGCTGCTTGCAGCTCCGCGCTCAAGATCGATGACTTCTCCAAATGGTCCACCAATACGAACAGCTTGAACTCATGGACCAGCGGTATGCATACATTCGATAGACATCTTGGGAGCTTGCATTGATGTGTATAGACGACGGATCTATGAGCTCTGTCTCGGTTAGCGGAGGTGTCTTGTCGTTCCAGCCGAAGGCAGACTCCTATTTCTACGAGACCTTTGGATGCCAAGCGGCCTCCACCAATGGATACAACTCGATCCAGTTCAGCATGAAGGGTCCAGCTGGAGGATCTGCTACCCTCGAAATACAGACCCAGAGCTCATGCTCGGCTACTAGCTACACCTCATACTGGACTACTATTGCCGGCTTGACTGGCAGCACGCAGACCGTTACCATTCCGCTTAGCTCGTTCTCCGGTGCCAATACCAATGCTGTCACTGCTTTTGTATGGTCGACCTTCTCGTCCACGACCGCGACATGGCAGATAAGTAACATTCAGTTTGGATGCAGTGGCGCAGCGACCTCCTCCAAGCCCGCATCATCTGCCACACCGACTTCCACCAAGGCCGCGTCTTCTACCAGCAAGCCTGCCTCGTCCACGAATGTACAGTCATCCGTGACTAGGGATGCTGCCTCCACGACCCGGACGACGCTCGTCACTTCGGTACAGCCAACTGGGACATGTGCACCTTTGCTCATCGACGACTGGACGTCCCAGTCTCGACTGACTTTCCTGTTCTACAACGCTATGCTTGAGCCAACTTCTGATGATGCCACCATGACATCCGTCGTCGTTGGCACTCCGTCCAAGAATCGCGTTACCTTTACCCCAAAGAACAAAGACTCATATTTCTACTCCCAGCTTGGCTGCACCGACGCAAAGAATAAGTATGGTGGTATTTCGATGCGTATCAAGGCTCCCGCAGGATCCTCCTTCAACGTCCAGCTGGAATCTTCTTCCACTTGCGATCCTGGAAAGACTGTTGCAGTCAGTCAAACCACTTCTCAGCTTGGTTGGACTTTCGACGGCACTGAGAAGCTTTATACCATTCCCTTCTCGAATTACGGCAACGTTGACACCAGCAAGCTGATCACCCTCTTCTTCGGCCAGTTCACGAAGGCTGTTTCGTTTGGTCCCATGGCTTTCTACTGCGGCAGCACCGGTAGCGAGTATATCGTGACCACTACGACTCCTGCTGCCGGTCCTTCGTCTACGGTAGCTGCACCGTCTGGAACCGCGGCTGCACTTGTCGTTGACAAATTCGCCAGTAAGGACAGCAACGCACTTGGTTTCTGGCACGGCGGCGATGATGGCATGACGCTCGCATACAGTGGTGGCAAGCTCACAATCAAGTCTACCGACGCCGACTATTCCTTCTACACTCAGGTCTCGGGCTCCTGCACCGATATGTCCAAGTACAAAGGTTCTTACCTTCATATCGCGTACTCGGGCAGCACCGCCTTCACCGTGTCTCTTCAGCAACATAACAGCAAGTGTGATGAGACGGTTGCTCCTTACCCCGAGACCTGGGACTCCGTTGAAGCCTCACGCTACGCCAAGAACGGAAACATCTACATCCCGATGAATCACTTCAACATCGAGCTGACACGGACCATCGGGATCGCAATCAAGGGCTTTTACACCGCAGATACGACTACCCTTTCCTTGATTGAGATCGTGCCTTCTGTCCCAGCCGGCACCATCATCCCCTCCGACCTCGAGACCGGCGACCTCGTCTTCGCTTGCAAGCGCCCCAACAGCTTCGCCTTCGCCATCGACGATGGCTCTCCTGAGTACGCCCAGGAAGTCATGAACGTAATCAAAAGCGAAGGCATCAAAGTGACTTTCTTCACTGTCGGCGCTCCGCTGCTTGACCCCTCCACCAACCTAACGAACGTCTACCGCGAAATGCAATCCCAGGGCCACCAAATCGCCCTGCACTCGTACACGCATCCCAAGATGGAGGGTCTACCCGACTATGCCTCCATCGACTGGGAGTACAAGGAAGATATAGACACGGTCGCCAAACAGCTCGGCGGCCTCCACACGAACTACTTCCGCCCACCATTTGGCACTGAGGGCGCTCGTATGCGAACCCGTCTTGCGCAGACGCTGGGCGCGAAGCCCACGATTACGATGTGGAGCGTGGATGTGGAGGATTGGCTTTGGGCGCAGACGAACACGCCTGAGGAGCAGCTCAAGGCGTTCCAGCGGGATGTCGATAAGGGTGGAAACTTGGTTGTGATGCATTATTTGTATCCCAGCACGGTCAGCTATTTGAGGCAGTTCATTCAAATTGCGAAGAAGAGTGGGAAGCAGCTTATGCGCGTGGACCAGTGCATGATGGATCCGAGCGCGCCTCCGCTATGAGCGTACGCGCGTTTACACGTCCGATGGATTATGTCAATGGGCTAGGTAGCCCGTGACACTCTGTGGGTCCAACCAGGAGTGCCCATTGTCACGAGTGAGAGCCTGACTGTTCTGTCGGACGTGGAAAACTGCAGTATGATGAAAAGGAGGTTGGGGAAGTTTAATGAAAAGTAATACTTATGCTGCATGTAATTGTAATATGAGGTCAAAGGGCTTTCGATAAGGACTGTCTGCTACGTCGCGCGGTGGCGTCGGTTGTTGTGTTGTTGTGTTGCTATCTTCATTCACCACAGAAACAGAATCACGGCCCAGGGTCGGAGCCTGCGCAAGGGTGAACTTCATCCACCACGAACAAACTCTCCACAGTTACCTTAAAAAATCTACGAACTCTCTAAACAGCTACAAGCGCTTCGATAACCACATTCCTGTCAACTAATCCGCACCCGTCGACGCTCTTCTGCAGCTGACCACCGCGACACTATCAATATGGGCAAGTTCAAGCAGCTACTTCGTGCTATCTTCCAGCGCAAGCGCAAAGGAAAGAACGAGGCGGGCTCCTTGTCCCTTCTGCCACCGCCGCCACCATCGCGCTCTCCTTTCCCACTCCCTCAAAGGTACTCGCCGCCTTCTAGCGAAACCTCCACCGGCGACTCGCTCCTCTCCCCACCAACGTCATCAAGCAACAGGAGCGTAGAGTACGCCGCCAACCTCACTACCTTGCAATTCGTCCAACCCTTGCCATTACGAGAGCTGGCAGCCATCGGAAGCGACGTCGGCCTCTTCGCGAGCACACCTGAGGTAGACGGTGACGACCAGTCAGCAACATCAGAAGTATTCAGCTCCGCAAACTCCGTCCTCGCCCCTCCCCCTGAGATGTACAGTGCTCCGAGTTCATTCAAGTTTCCTCACCCCGAGCCCGTACCGTTCATGACCGACGAAGAATTCGCCGCGCTTCCAAACTTCGAGGACGTCGAGGACGATCCTGAGTACGACGAGCCGTTTGTGCGCAAGAGGGTCGTGTACGCTTCGGCTGCAACATTACCTGCGAGCGAAGAGTCTGAAGAACTCGAAGAGCCGGCGGGGCCTACGGCATCCATATCATCCTCTTCCTATGCAACGCTAGATGGGCAGTGGGGACCCCTCCACATTTGCGTTCCAGTGGTGGTTGGGGGCATCAAGCGGGGAAGAGATGGGGGGCCTACGGCGGAGATGATGATGGGAGAGCGGAACAAGGCGAGGAAAGCCTTCGTATTCAAGAATACGCGAACGAGGAAGAAGAGGGGAGTGGTGTACGAGAGGAAAGTGGCTGAGATTGTGAGGAAAGAGGTGGCGTTCAGTATATGGTCTAGGAAGAACGAACCTAGGCACCTCGACGGCTTTGCGTTTGTCGTGGAGCATCAAGAGCGAAAGATCGAAGACGAAGACGAGAATGGGGAGGATGATAGCTGGGGTGGATATGGCAACGAGATCTTTTGACGACGAGGACGTCGTTGCCCTGCGCGACATCTGACACCGGCTGGGGAGCGCTCAAAGAAGGGCTGAACATTTCTGGCAACCTTTCGACGCCACGGCTTGCTTTTCCCTAGGCGTACCGCTGAGGACGACCTAATACTCCGAGCTGACGCCCGAGGAAGAATGAGAACTCGAGGTCACACCCCTTAAGCTGGCCCTGCCCCGCTTTTCCGGCACGAACCCCTGCCCCATCCAGCCGATCATGTCGAGGGTCCGAGCTTACCCCAATTGCACCTTATCATGCGCGTTCACCCAGCGAAACTCCAAAGTCTCCATCGATTCGCTTTCCCCACAGTTTCTCTATTTCAATCGTCAGCATCAATCGACACTATGGCGAAACCGAAGAAGTCCTACTACGCCGTGCTCAAAGGCAGAAACCCGGGCATATACTACAGTTGGGATGATTCCAAAATAGGTGCCCAAAAGGAAGTCAAGAGCTTCTCAGGGGCAGAATACAAAGGCTTCATGACCTTACAGGATGCTCGGCATTACATGAGCGCCGGTGTGAACAACAAACCGTCGCGCCTCCACCCCGTTGCTCAAGGCCGCAACCCTGGCGTATACGAAGCCTGGACCCGACCGTCGGAACGAGTCGACAAATTCCCCGGCAACAGTCACGGGAAGTTCGAAACGAGGGAGGCCGCCAAACCGTCAGCCGCAGAGCGGACTGGTATGCGGACATTGGCGGAGTCGTCGGCCGCGGGAAACAGGAAGAGGCGCGCACAATACGATGATCGAGCGGAGAATGAGCGACACACCAAGAGGAGAGCTGCCAACGGGATCAAACAAGAGGAGGACGAGTCGGCGCACCGGGGGGAAGACAGCGAGTATAGCGTTCCCAACTATGCGTCCAATGACGCGGGTGGTTACTCTGAGTATGGCTACTATGTGCATTATGATCCATCCGGCGAGGAGGACGATCTGGAAGAGCCAGCCACCGGAGAGGAGGGCTTCGAGGAGGACGACTTAGAAGAGCCGGTCACAGAAGGGGAAGGCTACGAGGAGGACGACTTGGAAGAGCCAGTCACAGAAGGAGAAGGCTACAAGGAAGAAGAGTCGGATGAAGCAGCCTACCTCAGGAAGGAACGAGAACTCGAAAGAGCGCTGAGAAGAGAAAAGAATCCTTGGGCGAGGGAAGACATAATCGACGAGCTTCGCAGGTTGAACAAGAAGCGCAAGGAACAAATACTCAAGGCATATGCAGCCACCAAACAACGATAATACGGCAAGCCTCCGGCAGGCACCCCAATTGCGCTCACCTCTCGTCAACGATACCTCCACATGGCGATGTTCCGATGCAGCGGTGGAATTTGGAAACCGTCCTAAGGGCAGATTGATGACATTTGTCAGCGAGGAGCATCTGTTTCGTCCGTTTGAGAAATATCTCTCATGCTAGGATGGAATTACTCGTTATTCCGTGCAAACTGTCAAACCACGTGTGAAGTGCGAACTGCAGGGCACTGCGCCTTACTGTATCTTCTTCTGTGTTAGGACAAATTTCGCAGCCTAGCCAAAAAAGTACGCACGAAAAATTCCTGCCAAACCGTGCCCCCCTTTCTATAGGTCTATATGGTTTATCATGTGATAATTCTACACGATCTTCGGTGCTTTCTTCACCTACTTGACCTGATCCGCCAGCGAAATCATCCTGTTTGCCCCAGCCCACTCCTGACTTTTGCAACTGTTCGCATTGTCGAATTTCGTGTCTCGCAGTTCGAGTGCTCAGAGATTGGAGTTCTCATACAGCGAGGTCTTGCTCTTCATTCCGATCCCTGCCCCCTTAGTGTGCATCCTATGGCACGACGCGTCGACGCGTCGAGGGTTTAAGCGCAATCCCTCTCGTATCTCAGTCTCCCATCCAGTCCATCTTCTCCGTTGCCCTTTCGATCCAGTCTTTCGGACCCTCTCAAATCAGTATCAGTCTACCCCACCTCAGTGGGCCAACTCCAAAATTCTAAAAGCCTATTTGATCGAGCCACTCCCAGAATCTTTCCTACCATATTGGAATACCACGGCATATCATGGCCAAATACTACAGCGTCCGTCGCGGTCGTATACCAGGCTTCTACGACAACTGGAATGATGCCAATGAACAGGTTGATCGCTTCTCAGGGTGCAGCTACAAAAGCTTCGATACCAGAGCCGAGGCCGTCACACTTTGCCCAAGTTGGAGAAGACGCCATCCCAACCTCGTTCTACGCCGTTGCCTGGGGGCGTAATCCTGGTGTGTACGATAGCTGGCCAAAAGCGCAAGAAGAGATCCTCGGCTTTCCTGATTCCCTTATCAAGAAGTTCGAGAACCTCGCAGATGCAAAGGATTACATACGGTGAGCGACGGGCCTAAACCGGAATCGTATCGTACATTTCGGGAACCACAGCCATTTCAACACATTCAACAGCTTCGATCCGACGCCTAGCAAGTACAAGGAGCAGAGGCATACAGCGATCAAGCGCGAGTTCGAATACCACTACACCGACGTCAATAAGGAAGAGAAAGGGCTCACGGAAGAAGAAAATCCATCTGCGACCATATCAAGAGCTCTGTTGCGATACTCGCAAGACAATCGACAGCACTGTGGAGGAGTACTTTTACATCTTGAAGGACACTCGGGTTCCGGCTTTCCGCGAATTTACCAAAAGAAGGGCGATCGGGTTAGCAACGAGAGATGTTGAGCGGACCGTGGTAAGGGGACCAATCCCGGTCATCAAGCCAGCTCCGATTGAGCCTTAGAAACAGGAACCTGCGAGTTCTGTCAAGCAAGAGAGGAATGCGGCTTACAACTTGCGCCCGAGGAAGGTCTCTGCCAATACTAGGGTGGGAGACACGAAGAAGTAAACGCCGACCACGTATACCCAAGCGACTTTGGTTCAGTTCTTCAAGGCTCCGAACGCGAATGTCAAGGTTAAGACGTAAACCACGGATGAGCAGAGTGCGCACTCCTTTGTATGTAGGGGAGGTTGATGTCTACAATTCTTCGTCAGTGGTTTCTCTTCTCATATTTTGCTAATGTGCCAAAGTATGCATTGTATTCCTGACATCTGGGTGGCGGGTGGTGATCTTCATATAACGAGAAGGAAATAGAGATACCCCCGGATCAACTACCTGATCGCTTCAGCACATAGTGACGGCCACCTACTTTCGTATTCAGTCGCGATGCCAGCGCAGTTCTGCACCGCTTATGCAGTCATGAATATTCAGCCCCTTCTCGACCGCAACCCACGAAGCTCCTTCTCCATCTACTCAGCAATGCGCCTCTGATCCGCCAGCGCAATCATCCTGTCCGCCTCATGGGCGGGAATTTTGACCACAGAGCCCCACTCGCTCGCTGCATCCGAGAAGTCGATGATGTCCTGCCTCTCATCTACACCTCGTTAGCCTAATCCCCATCCTCCTCACATTCACACTTACTATCAGTCAAGCTCCTCCCGTTAACCCTCCGATCAGGATTCAACCGCATAAACTTCGTCGGATAGCGCGGCTGCTTCTTGAACCTCGTAACGATAGCCGGATAGTGCGTCGCATAGTCATCCATCCTGCGTCCCGATACCTTAGCAAGCGCGTAGCCACTGTGATATGGGGCGAGGAAGTCGTTGATCCAGGCAAGGTCGTTGCTGCGCCCTTCATACGGGTCCAAGCTCTCGATCAGTTGCCTAGCGAGTCGGAGGGCGAAGAGGCCCACGATGATGAAGTCGGGGCGCGGTGGTGGCTCTCGAGAGCCTGGCGCGGGTTGCTGTCCATGAGGAGGCTGCTGTCCGGGTGAGACGTAGCGGTATGAGGACGACTGTCCTCCTGCGAGAGAGGCGCGACGTCCATGAGTTGAGTGATGCTGTGGCTGTCGCTCGGGTGGTCCACGGGAAGCTGCTCGGCGGGGTGGGAAGTCATAACCGCCGTTGGCTGGCGAATTTGTATAACTGTATCGGTCCATGGTGGAATTGAAGGTTGTGATGCTGGGAAAGAAGGCCAAATGTCACGCTGTGCAAGGGTGAAGAGAGTTTGTGGGAGAGTAGAAGGTGCTAGTGGTGCGCAGAACAAACGAAGGACTGCGCACGAGGCAAAACGCAAAAGTGTGGCGATATTCGTGATACCAAATAACAGAAAGGGAATGCACGATGGTGAAGTTACTCCTTATCTCGAGATGATCTCGACCTTCAATGCGTGAACTGAGGGACGCGTGGAGGCAGACTTGACAGGTACGCTGTGTGTTAATGGAGCCACAAGTCATTCTTCAGGTATGCCCATTACTTTGGTGAAGCGACCTGATGAAAACCACCAAACTCCGGGAATGGCGTTGAAGAGAAGGGTTGCCCTGTTGCCCTGTTGCCCTGTTGCCCTCCGCTTTTGATCGCACCTGCACATTGCGTCCCACGTGACCTGTCCAGCCACAATTTTCGATGCCAAGCCAGGTCTTCATCAGCCTGTGATCACAGGGCCGCAGTACTTCTCATGACGTTCACCATCTCATGCGACACAGACCCGTGCATCCTGCCTAGACAGGTGCTATCTCTGCAACCCGCTCGCGAACGGCTTGTTCGAACAACTTCTTCTCGCCTCGGCCATTTTCTTGCGTCGGCAATTGCATCATCCGTCACGTTACCGGCGTCACTTGGCCAGACCTGCTCCGATGGCGCCTTCAATTAGCATCATGTCCCTAGGGCATTCACCGCTGCACACTCGCTGCGCGTGAGTCTCTAGATCTATTCACCAGAGGCTTAGACCAAGACCCTCGGCGCATGGACCTTGACGCCTAGCGGGACCTGCCTGGTCCAATATGCGCACGCTCTGGTTTAAAGACTGCCCGCTGCCCTGACCTCGAGCCTTGGATACCCCGTAGAACGCCACCGCAATACTATCCAAGCCTACCGACCTTCGCTGCTCCACAAAGTCGCACAGCATGAAAGACGCTGTTATGCCAACCTCTCTTGCTGGGGAAATCAACATAGCAACACGGTAGGTACCCCCTCACTCTTCCAGAATATCAGAGTGCTGACGCAGGGTCCAGAGCTCCCCACGCAAACCTCAACCGCCTGATAACCTCGCGTCTTGCTCTCGCGCTTCCACCCTTCGTCGACGATCCTTCCCTGTACACCACCGGCCTCCTCCACTTTGCACACATCTTCCTGACCTTTGAGTCACTATGGGCCGACCTGCTCCCTCCCACTTCGCCAGATGCGGGCTCGCCGCCAACCTCTCCGCTTCTGTCCTTCCTCCTCGTGAACCCGTACGCCGAGCCCGAGCTCTTCACCTCCCCGCCCTCGCCTAAGATCATCTCTTTCCTCAAGACATTGCGCCCGAAAGGACTAGGCCGATCCGGCAGGCTGAAGAAGGATCTACAGTACCTGAGCGGTCTACACCCAACAGACTTCGAGGTTCTCTTGGCGCAATATCCGGGGGAGCGCGTCGCAGAGTTCTGCACGCATATTCGCAGGGTAGTAGGTCAGAAGCCACACGTTCTAGTAGCCTATGCATGGTGTTACTACATGGCCGTCTTCTCCGGAGGGCGCTGGATCCGAGACGAGCTGCGCAAGGCGGGACCCAGGTTCTGGCGGAAGCCTAGCGAGGGGGAAGCTGCGGAGAAGGCCGCTCCCGACCCGGAGGACGGGGCTCTTTCCTTTTGGTCATTTGCTGGCACCCAGGATGGAAACGACATCAAAGAGTCTTTCAAAACCCGCCTACTCGCCGCTGAGACGCTTCTCACTCCGGATGAACGCGTCGACATCATCGAGGAGGCCAAGACAATCTTCAGCCTCAGCGCGAACTTGGTTCACGAGCTGGATGAGAAAATAGGCACCGATCTCGAGAAACTAGACCGTGCCCATGTGGCTCAGCGGCAGGCGGAGAAGATGCGTGAGAAGGAAGCTGCGGACACGCTCAAGATGTCTAAGACCGCCACCACGTGGCTTCGAAGACCTGAAGTCACGGGCGCATTCATCGCTTTCGGGTGCCTGACGTGTGTGGCTTTGTTCAGGATGGGATCTCAAGCTTAATTCTTGCGCTGGATTGCGTGGCTATGTTGCCGCAGGGTGTCATCCTAGACATCTTCATTCTGTTCACATGAGCGCTGTCTTTAGCATTTTCTGGCGCATACGAATCTGAGCGGGCTTTAGATAAGCGCTTTTTAGCCTGGTTGCCGATACACAGGACGGATGATACCCCTTAGAATATTCCTTTAGAAGTCTAGCCATGTCTATTACTACCAAATCGACCACAACAGTTCTTGGAGTCTGAGCATTACAGACGTTATTCGTTCCACGCACCCGGCGCGCCTGGAAATCACATCCACGAGCTCAGTCCTTGGCTCGTAGCCTGACCTTTCCTCGTATCTTTCTGCGCTGCTCAAAGGCATACGCCATTCTAGTGAGCCTGCTCTCCGGCCATGGTTGTCCGAAAAAGCCGATCCCGAAGCTATAAACGGTTAGTGCTGACTCCCTTTCACGATAAATCGAACTTACGGTGTAGATCTCTGTTCTTCGTATCTATACGAAGGCAATTTCAATTCGCTGGAAGTAAATGGGGTTGCGAAGTGGTAACAACTCAAACCAGTATACCATAACGGAGGAGGTAATCGATAAGAAATATCAAGACCTCTCGAGTGGACGAGAAGTTTCTACAAGAGCCATGAGCATTGATTCGAGCTCGCAGAGTACATTGTCAAAACTTGTTTCAAGATGGTGAAGCTGCAACAGAAGTGGCAAAAAGCTGCCAAGGCTGGTGTAGGAAGCTACGGTGGGGTATTAGCTTCGACGTCGCAACCGCAACGTCAACCTTTCAGCCCCAACAACCACCCACCAAACTTGGGGCGCAGCTCGCAGCTTCAGACCGTCCTCGCCTCGCTCTCGACCACCACACCTTTCCTGTCTTACACCCGCTCGCCCGCCAACATGTCCACGCGCGGGCAGTTCAATACCAAGAACCCAACCATCAAGCGCATCCGTAAGTCCCCAGTCGCCGTCACCATCTCAGCCTGCAAGCCGCCCAGCCGGAGCCGCTGCTAACACAAAACAGTAAAAGAAGCCTCTGAGCTCGCCAGCACCCCCAGCGCAGACTACCATGCCGAGCCCCTAGAAGACAACCTCTTTGAATGGCACTTCACCCTGCGAGGTCCGCCCTCGCCCTCGCCCTACGCCGCCGGTCTCTACCACGGCCGCATCGTCCTCCCGCCACAATACCCGCTGCGCCCGCCGTCCTTCCGCTTCCTCACCCCCACCGGCCGCTTCGAAGTCAACCGCGAGATCTGCCTCAGCATCAGCGGACACCATGAGGAGACGTGGCAGCCGGCCTGGGGCATCCGCACCGCACTCGTCGCTATGCGGAGTTTCATGGATACGGATGCCAAGGGCCAGCTAGGGGGTATCGAGTGCGATAGGAAAGTGCGGGAGCGCATGGCGGAGCAGAGTAGGGGGTGGAAGTGCAGTGGGTGCGCGCGAAGTAATGAAGAGATTATGGCGGAGCAGGAGGAGATGGCCAAGCAGGCTGACTTGGGTGGGAAAGGCAGGACGCTGGAGGAGAGCGTGCCGGAGGAGCTGAGGATTGCGTATCGGGACGAACTGGGCAAGGGCGAGGAGAAGGTCGCGGGGGCGACCACGGGGACGGTCAAGGAGGACGACCCAAGACGCGCGGCTCTTGCTGCTTCTGCCGCTGCGAATCCCGCGCCTACGTCTGTGCGTGCGCCGCACCCGACACGGACGGTTCAGGCTGCCCCTGTGCAGCAGGCCCCGCGCGTTCAGCAGGTCGCGCGGCGCAGTACGGACCCTCAGTTGGCCTGGATCGATGCATGCATATACGGTGTTGTGGCGGCACTGCTGTTCATGGTACTGCGGAAGTTTACATAGATGATTTGGGTGTGGGCGTTACATGGGTCTTCGTGGTATCTTCACTGTGTAGGGTCAGGCCAAGCGTGGGTGTACGGGAGTATCATCTCTTCTCATAGATCTCAATCGGTCAATTTTCGAAAGTCCATCTTTGTTTTGTTCATCTCCTACCGCGTCTCTTCGTCATATACATCTCGGCGAGGTCAAAACGTGACCCATGCAATGCTAGTCTTACAGGAAATGGATGCGGAATGCTGCAACATGACCGTATCTAGGGACAGGAGTTCTGAAGGAGAAAAAGGAGCAGAATGAACTGAAATGTCTCGAAAAACGCCATAACGCCTGCGCCGGGGTAACTGTGTCGATGAGAGCGAACTCGGATGCGATTCTGCAGAATCTTCTTACTCGTCGCTATGCAGGTTGGTTAATCATCTCATTAATCGCGAAGAAGAATGCTCACCAATCTCGGAAAGGATCGAAGGGAATCGGAGCTGGAGCACGGCGAAGCATCTTCTTTGCCTTGCTCTTCAACTTGTCCTTCGCCCGCTGAAACACGTTTCGCTCTGTGTCTCCGTTAGCATCCTCTTCCCAATTCGATATTGTTGAAAACTTACTAGCCTTCTTAGCCTTCTTCACTTCCGTCTTACTCCTCTTAATATCTCTCACGCGCTCCTCCTCCACGCGCTGGAAATCCTCCATCTGCGCGGTCAATTCCGCAACGAGCATCATCTCATCGCTAGGATCTAGGATCCCAGCATCGTAGTCCGCATGTAGCGCCAGAATGCGCGGGATCTCGCGCACGCCCAGGCCACTACCCAGCACCCGGTTGTACAGAACCAAGGGGAGCTCATCGGCATCCCAACCGGGCTGGCCGCGAATGCTCACGAGGCTACCGCGCACAATCTTCAGGATGCCGTAGTCTGGGAGGTGGCCCGCCTCCTGGCGCTTCCGCAAGGCCACGACGACCTTGGCGCGCTCTAGGAGGCGAACCTCGTACGCCGTCCAGTCGCGCTTGTAGGAGGTCAGGTGTGGGGGCGTACCCACACCAACCGTCGTGGCCTCGTGCGCATCCAGGTAGTCCTGGAGCTTGAGCGCGGCGTCCGCGTAGAACCATGACTTCCAGAAGTGCTGGCCATAGGCGGCAGCTTCGATCAGCCCCCTGAGGGCGTCGATACGCTCTCGGCCGACCTGCACTGGAAGGTGCTCAAACGGCCTACAAAAGGCCTTGTAGTCTGGCTTCGGTCGAGACATGGCGGCAGCACCGCCTTCGAACTGCTCCACGGTAAGAGCTAGACACTTCAGCTTCTTGGCCTCGTCCGCCGTGATGATCGCCTCGTTCTTGAGGTTCTGTACGAAGAGATCGAAATGCGGGCCTGGCAGCAGATCGCCCGCGGAGTGCGGGAAGAGGTTGTGCGCAAGGCACTCGAAGTCGCGTACGGAGAGGAGACGGCGACGGTCGCTGAGATTATGCATGTCAAAGTAGAGGGAGACGCGCGCGATCCAGTCCCATTCGACCTTGCCAACGGCGCGGTACTGAAACTGGAAGCCCTTGTAAATGAAGCTGGGGTTGACTCGGTGGCCGCCGCGCGTCTCGAGTATCTGGTGGGCTTCGATTTGCTCAATGACGGTGCACGCGACAGGGCAGCCGTCGATGGCGCCGTAGGCCAGGTTGTTGAAGATTTGGCGGAGTTCGAGGTGATTCGCCTTCTGGAGGGGTGGTCCGGAGATTGAGCGATTGTGGTGAGCGTTGTGACCATGGACGCGCTCGAGAGAAGTAATGGCGGTGCTTTTGTGGCCTTGGGGAGCACTATGGTGACGCCGACCGGATTCAGCGGGCGAAAAGTTGGAGTAGAACTCCTCGGTAGGTGCACGGGCTTTGGCGACGGTAATTGTGCCAACTGAGGAGGAGGATGCGTCAGCGTCTGCGGAGGCCACGATGCGCTGATCAAAGTAAGTCTATAGCTCACATAGAGTGTGACAATGGCTTCAGGTGCTTACTAGCTTATCAATGTTTGCGGCCTCGCTCGCTGGAGGAAGCGGTGTGCCGGTCGATGTAGAGATGTGCTGCCCCAGGTCAGTCTGAGGTCACGCAATACCGCCTTTTGGACTTATAGCAGTAACTTACTTGCTCATCAGACTCGTTGCCGTCCCCGATGGGAGGAGATGGTATGCCTGCAGATGTGGTGGCCGGGTCATACTGCGCAAGGTTAGTCAAAGACCGAGTCGAAGGCTTTTTAGCTGTAGAGATGTCCACCTGCTCATCAGACTTCTTGCTCACATAGCCCGAGTCAATGGCGGTCTGCGGAGGCGAATCTGTCATCTTGCTGTCGATGGAGCCACTATTGCCGGGGTCACGATCGCGGTCCTGGTCTTTCTTGCGTAACACCTTGCGCAAATTGAGCTTCAACTGCTCGGCCTTGGTCGAGGCGAAGGTACTTATGGAAGTCGATTGTGGAAGGGGCTGCTGCTGGACACCTAGAGGCATCGCATCAGCGGGGACGACTGCACGGCCTGAAAAGCGGCGGATGTGAAACATCTTGATGCCTATTGTCATTGCTGTGAGAATAATTATTGTAGGAGTAGTAGTAAGGTTAGAAAGAGGTCTCGAGATGCTGTCTTCGGTCGTAGACGGTGACGAAAGCTCGAGTGTGCAGATGTGGTTGAGGGGAGCGCGGGCGTAAGTAGAAAAGCTTTATTTACGTCTTGGCTGTGCGAAAAGGGTCCTACGAGGGGGCGTGTGTGGAGCTGCTTAAGTATGAGGGAATGCAGCTCGGCAAGGTGGGGTACAGTAGTGAGTCGAGTGAAGTGACTTGAGATGAAGGGACTCGGCGGTGAGACCTCGCTAGTGGACGGCAACACTTGCCTGTCGACAATTGCTTCAAGATACCAAAAGTTAGCAAAGACCAGGGAAGAATCAAGGGGATGAATTCTCAAGAAGTGATTCGGCAAGTATCAAATGAGATGGCATTGCATCCAAGTGTTGATATGGGCGGACTGAAGGGCGTTGCCTGGGGCACAAAGGCAAAGGACTAACGCTTCGAACACGATGCTCATACCCAACATATCGAACGACGAGATAGATATCTTGATAAAAGGAACTTAATTTCCATAGAAATATGTAAAACCGATTCTCCAAAGCCGCTCTCATGCAGACGCCTCCGACCTTCATATACCAGTTCACCCGGCCAGATCCTCCCAGTACATCACAATACTCCCCGCATAATCCGGCTAGTAGCAGTTCCGTTCTTCACCTTGGCCACGAGTTTATCTCCCACCTTCGCCAGGCTCTTCTCAAACTCCTCTGCCGAACTCGCAGCCCAGTTCGCACTATCCTTCGGCACCGCCTCTTCTCCTGGGAAAGCCATGTACAGAACATCATGCTTATCGTGTCCACTGTCGCCCGTAATTCCCTCATTCGGGAAGCACAACTTCGCCAGACTAATGCTGGACTCGCCCGTCAACTTCCCGCCGTTTACATCGCCCCAAACACCGTACACGAGCTTGCTACCACACACAACAGCTACAACACTCAGGGGCTTGATGTTGTAGTCCTCGGGATGGAATGCTTTTCCTCCATCGCCTTCGTCTTTGGAGTTGTCGTTGCCTAAGACGACGAAGGTGTGGATGTGCGTGTTTAGGTCCTTGACTTTACCGCCCGAAAATTCATTAACGGAGTCCTTGAAAGCGGTTTGCGATTGACCAGTTTGATCGTTACCACAGTCTCCGGTACCCATGCCGGTGCCATCGCAGTCAATGTCGACATCTGCGTAGGCGCCCTTTTTAACATCCTTGAGGTACAAGGCTGAGGTTGTGGGGTCTTGGCAGTAGACTGTGTCGCCGTTGGCTTGGCCGGAGTTGTACTTTATTGAGAGGGTTTTGGGGCAGGTTTTTTCAGCCTGAGATGGTCTTAGTTGAGAGCTTAGGGGTCAGCAGATTGGATGAGTACCTTGTGTGCATCGTAGAAAGACTTCAGGTTCGAAGGAACCTGTCGCGCTGTCGCAAGGCTGGCTAGCAGCAGAATAAAGGGTGTTGAGGAACGCATTATGAAACACAAATAATGGCCGAACAAAATGAATGAACGTCGAAGACTGAGGGCAAGCGTTGATGAAGAGAATTCGAAAGGAAGGCACAAGGCTGAAGAATGAAAGCTGCAATGATCGCCTTCAAGGCGTCCTCCCAATCATCTTTATACACTTGGGCAACTTTCAGCCTCACCACCACCGTCATTTAAACTCGCGCATCGTATCCTAAAACAGCCATCCAAACAAATGACAGGAGTTTCCCAATCTGTCGCGTCCGCTCCGCCCCCGAGTTTACTCATCTTGTGCAGCCAATCAGAGCCCGCATGGCCTCCGAAATACGATGACTAAACCAAACACTCCGCAACCGTGAAACAAACTCCGGAGATGGAGTTCATGTGCGGATGGGTGCACTGGCTGCACGCTCGTAAAATGGAGGGGAAATAAGGCTAGTTTGTGTGAATTTTGCAAAGGGCTAGTAACGGAGTGCGAGATGAAAAGGACGGGGCCTGTGCCACTGTGGATGAGAGCCAAGTTTAACAAAGTGCAGAATTGAGTTCGAGATCGCGTGAGGATGGTCTCAGTAGCGGGATCTGGATTAGCTGCGATGGCGAGGATACCGTAGGCTGGAAATGGAGTGGGGGCTGTGTAAGGCTGAGGGTTGCATAGAACGGGCTTAACTATTGGCAGGAAGGAAATTGAGGAGATTTGGTCAGGTGATGGCTTCTTTACTCCATACTTGCTGATGGAGGAAAGCCCGTCATCAAGCCATTTTCGGGCCTCCATAACCACTGCTCGTTCCGATGCTGCACGTCATCAATACCCGTGGACTAAACCTTAGTTCCTGTACTTACTTCTCTTCCTTGAGTAACTGTGGTAGTTCATCATCCCTGAAACTTTCCCAGATACCTTTCTCTTTGGCCTCCCAACCCAGCTCTCTTAGCCTAACAGCTTTGCTTCTCGAGTTTAGCGCCAGCGCGCCTGGTGTGTCGGTGCCGAATAGGTCGTTCCACAGCTCCTCGCCAATCTCTCTAGTAGTGGCGTTCTCGATCAGGCCCTTCGCATGCAAAGCGTTGCCAACTTCTTCTCCAGCTTGTTTCCATGAGAACTCACGACCGTTCTCACAGAAGAAGTACGGGTTCTGTATGAAGATTGTGGGCGATGTAGCCTCCATATGACGAAGGAGCACGACGTACGCCCTTGCAAGGTCCAGAACGTGGATTTCTGACCATACACCTAGGCCTTTACCAACATGTCCCGCATACCCATGCTTCAGCGCAAACCTTGCGATGACCGGTATTTGAATCGACAGCCTCTTATGCGCAAGATTAATGCCGTAAATGGCGGGCGGGATCATGATGGCAATCTTAGCCTTGTCGCCTAGTTCCTTCGAAGCACGTACAATAGTAAGATCGATCGGTCTGTGTGGTGCGTTATCCGGAAGCGAGTCGATAGAACTGGGCTCGTCGTCGCGGTAGATCGTCTCGCTCTTGAAGGCGCTCATAGACTTGTCGTCGAGCACGCTGGCTCCAGAGGTATGGATGAAGATGGTCTCTTTCCCTGTTGCAGCTCTGTGCTTGACACCGCTCAATACGGCTTCGATGGAGGGGAGATGGTCGGCTGTTGCAGTATGAATGGTGATCTGCAAGATTTAGCAGCATATTCCGAGACTGCAACTGTCCATGAAGAACTCTCAGAACACCTACATCATTGTCGACAACGTGCTTCACGATCAGATCCTGATCGTTCAGATCACCAACGACCGCTTTAGCACCCGACTTTTCTATCTCTTCTGCATGCACTTCGCGTCGAACAAGACCAGAGACTGAGTAGCCTTCGGCAACCAGCAGTTTCAGTACGTTCCAACCAATGAAGCCAGGGCCGATGATGAAGACTTTTCTAGGACTCATAGTGAAGGGGAAGGGTTGATGGAAAATGCGGAATAGTCAAGTGCAGACAGGAATCTGCATTGGAAAGATCGGCAGCTCATATAGCTTTTCATGTCACGTAAAAGCTCCATCCCGACGGGGTCTGGACACGTTGTTTATGTCAAATGTGCAACGAAAGATCCCGCGGATACTGGATACTGCAGTTTCCCACGTTAGACAAATAGCCAGCAATCTGACTCGTCGTGAAAGGACCTCCTGATTGGACTCACAGGCTGTTGAGAGTCACCTAGACTAGTTGACGCGTTTCATCGGCCGTGGAATCCTGCGATAAAGGACAAATGAGTGAGGAAGTGTGGGTCTGTGGGGCATGACTTGGGGCTATCGGTGTAAGTTCATTATTCAGCTGGAGAGGTGCAATTCTCGAATGCCAAGCGTCCTTCGGTGCAGGAGAAGGCCATGAGGTAGATAGAGAACGACGAAGAGGATTGCACGAATCTGTAGAGGCGATCATTACTTTAGGGTTGTGCGTGCCTCAAGTGTACTTCACAGATGCGACTCTCGATAATTCTCGATGTAAGCCTCATCTTCCACGGTGTATGAACTCATAGCGGCCTCGATGCCTGGGAGACGTCTCAACTTTGAAATCGATAAGATTGGGATAGGCGGGGACTGTACCGTATAGCTTGAACGCCTCGTGAAAAGCTTAGTGAGTCAATTCGGACCTCGTGCGGGAGTGACACTGCCCGGGTACCGGCGCCGGTGCAAGGGCTCAAGGACACGTGCCAGCCACGCTTGTGGGAGTGTAGTTTCCTGCATCGTCTCTCCTCTTCCGCGGACAGGGCACAAGAGGATGCCTTCGTGCATGCGGGCGGGAAAGTGGTGATGTCGTCGACGCATCCAAATGGATCATGGAAGCGACAGGCGAAAGACAGGACGCCTCAGTTGTGGCTTCGCGCGCACAGACCAGGTGTGGCAGTGGCAGCGCGTCTCAGGCCGGACTCCAAGAAATCCAGGGACTGACTGACATGGCACGGCCATGTGCACGCCTCTCAATCCACGACCCCAATTCGCACCTCCCTCCTCCCTGTAGCGCGTCTCGCACTCGCATCGGACGCCCGTTGCGTCGTCGTCGCAATGGCACTGCTCAACATCCCGATGCGACTCTCGCGCAGGCCGGCACGAGCGCTGCTGGCAGGCCTCCTTTTCGTCTTCTTCATCCTCGCCCTCACGCGGCGGCGGCACGACGCCCCGAAGCCCTCGCAGTTCACCAAGATGAAGACTAAGAGCTTCTTCCCGCCCCTGCGGCATCGCGCCGGCGTCGACCCCGACTACTGCGAGAACTTCCCCAAGGAGCAGCTCGAGCACGTCCAGATTGTGCTCAAGACGGGCGCCGGCGACGCAGCGAAGAACAAGGCACATTTGGAGACGGTCACGTCGTGTATAACTAACCTACTCATCGTATCCGACCACGAGGAGAAGATTGGCGACCACCAGGTCATCGACATCCTCGCCGAGCTCCCCAAGTCGTACGCCGTCAACAACACCGACTTCCAGGCATATGCCGACCACAAGAAAGCGCACGCAGAGGGCGACACCGTCAACTACTCGAGGGAAGGATGGCGGTTGGACCGCTTCAAGTTTCTGCCCATGGTCGACAAGGCATATGCCACGAACCCCAAGGCGAAGTGGTTCGTCTTCCTCGAATCCGACGTCTACTTTTTCTGGGACACCCTGTTCCGTCTCCTCGACAAGATCGATGCATCAGAGCCACACTACATTGGCTCCCCCGCTGCTGGCTCTGAGGGCCGCTATTTCGCATACGGCGGCGCTGGGATCGTCATGTCCCAGGGCCTGATGCAAAAGCTACTACCACCCAAGTCGCTCGCGACCGAAGACGTCGACACTCGTCTGAGTGTCCGCTATGAAGACTGGGTCAAGGAAGATTGTTGCGGAGACGCTGCGCTTGGGTACGCCATCCTAAATGCCACGGGAGTGAAGCTCGAAGCCATGTATCCGACATTTGCTGGCGATGAGCTCAAGAAGATAACAGTGGACCGGGATCGGTGGTGTGTGCCGTTGCTCTCGATACACAGGGTGCAGCCCGAGCAGATGGAGCATCTCTGGAAATGGGAGCGGACACGCCCCTTCAATCTGGTAAGCCTATACGAGGCATTAGGCATCCAACACGCAACTGACACGTATGGCCCAGAAACCCTTCGTATACTCGTCGCTCCTCGCCTACACACACTCCCACCTCAAGGAGGGCGCCAGCCGCGAATGGTGGGATAACCTCTCCGAAGCACCCGTACCGAACAACCACCCGGCCCACAAGAATGCCGGCTCCTGTGGCTCTGAATGCGCGAACGATCGCAACTGCCTACAATGGTCGTATTCACAAACCGTCTGTCGCTTCGCAAACTACATCAAGTTGGGCAATGCGGTGGACCGCGAGAACGGCGGACAGGGCGAGTTCACAAGTGGCTGGGATCTCGGCAAGATGGCCGAGCTCGGTTTCAAAGTAGACGAAGAAAGCGACATCAACGATACCTGCATGGAGGCTACATGGTTAACGCCTACGATAAGATGAAGCAGCCAATTCGGCTGTTGTGTGAAAACCTGGGCGGCGTTGAGGTTATTGTTCCGCACACCATTTGCTGCGCGCGGCGTTTTTGGCATCCTTGGCATAGTACCATTCTGGGTTGTGTCTTCGATTTAGGGTCTTTGGATTGTCGTCGATGAGAAGAGTTAGAGACGCACCGCTTGCTGTGACCGGAACAGGCACAGGCAGAGAACGAGGGATGGGAGTGGAGGATGCATACTTTTTCCACGACATAGTATAGGGACATTGTTCTATTCGAGGACATAGAATGAGGCATATCAGCATGTTTTGGTCATGCGGGGTTCCGGGCTGGGAATTCATGTAACTGTAATACATTGCCTTCATATTCTTCTTTCTTTGCTCGAGTCACTTCTTCCCTTTCTCCTACATCGAACAGGGATTTCCGCCATATCCAAGCTCGTCATCGCCTTCTCTCCAGTCCAATGGCCAGCAGGTTCAACACGCACATGGCAATGTCCCATTCCCCCGATCCTCTCGAATCCTTTCCGTCCCTAAAGAAGATCCAGCTTGCAAGGAGCCGCACGGGGATGGAGCCCAGTATAAAGTTATGTCTAACGCGCTCTGGTTGTATGGCCGCGATCAGGTAAAAAACGCCAACCGAGAGAGCGGACAACCTACAAGCATCAGCTTGATTGACAAAAAGGGCAACTCAACTGCAAGGGCTGCATTGGAAGGGATTCGACAACGCAAGACGAAGTGTTTCATACCCCATGGCATGTTGTACTGCAACAGGCGCATCGGCGAAGTTCACCTTTGCGGGGTTGCGCAAAATAAATGTGCTGAAGGCTACCACGGGAAGACCTTGAACGGCTAGGAGAATGGAGGATAGAGAGATTGCCATGAATGCTTCTGATATGGGATATCAGGGGAATCGAAAAGCGGATGCAATGATGAAGGTCTATGGTAGCATAGAGGGGCGTTATCCGCGCGGCAGCGTAACGTATCTCTATCTAGCAGGTCTCAACGGAACTACCCTAGCTTGAAGTTGGGGGCATGGTTTCCTGTTTTTGTCGGGCGGGTGTTGCGGTGGACTGCATGTGCTGGCCATGCAATTGCTGCATTGGCGCGCAGGTTGCCAGGTACCGTAAGAGAGTGACCTCGGGAACCTTCCAGGGAGCTGCAGATAACATTACAAGAGTGAGGACTGGGTTGACAATGAGACATGACTGCGCTCGAAATTTCGGGAGGGGAAGTTGCCTTCGAAGGCCCTTGAACGGGCACATGTTCGAAGAACATCGAGGAGCGTGGGGTAAGTGGGGGTTTAGTCGCCGTCCGATCTCGGCAACGATGGGCACTTTCCTCTCTCCCAACTTGGCGGAATGCATTGACGTCCTTCGTACCGCTCTCGTCCCTTGACCGCTCTTGTTGTATTCTCTTCTTCGATGTTTACACTTCTCAATGATGGACCGGACGCGCGATTGCTGCGATGAAAGTGTAACACATGAAACAATCCAACCGCCCGCTCTAGCTGGTGCCTTTTCAATAACCTGGAGCAGACTCTAATGCTTGCAATCGCAATGCAATGACCATGGAATGGTTATAGAACTATAGAATGAGTTTCTGTGCTCGGCATGATGGACCCCGGGAGCTAGCAAGATGAGAGACAGACGCGGGCGACCACGGCGTGCCACTTGCGGCCGTACACGCGAGCTGCATTCACTCCTGCTACCGGCGTCGAGTCTCAATCGCCCGGCTGGACTTTATTCAGCGGCCTGCACATCGCTCGAAATATGGACTCGCGGACCGACACTCAATATGAAGCAACCCTGCCTCTACCCCACAACAACCGGGGCCTGGCGAGCCTCAAGCCAGATTGCCAGATGTATATTGCCTTGGCGCCATAAGCTTGTATAGAAACGTCATATCCAAAGATGATCGACCATCCCATAGGGTACACGCCGGTACTATAGAAACTTCTCCCGCAATTCTTCCGCCTTTCAATTGGCTCAACCCCATATTCGCACCTGATCAATCCCATATGAAGGACCCGGGTTGCCAGCCAAGCTGCGCGCTAATTGTAAAGATCCGGAGGCAATTTACAATGGTCGAATTTTTGTATGGGGAATGGACGATATAAAAGGGTTTGGGCGACCGTTATACAAGGACGCTCCAGCCAGCTTTTCACAAACACGCCCACAGCCATCATGCACCGCCTTGCCGCTATCCTACTCAGCGCAGGCGCTGTCCTCGCAGCCCCAACTGTACAGAAGCGCGCCGACATCACCTGTCCCATCGTCTTCGACGGACGCATCCCTTCGTCTTGGGCTGCCGATCCCACAGTCGCAGACTCATATGCGACCAACACAATCTACAACCCCGACTACGTTCGGGGCAGCGAGAAGTGGAGCCAAACGCTCAAGTTCCCAGGCAATGGGTCTCGCTTCGATGGTACCGAATACATCCCCGTCGAAGTGACGATCAACGACAAGAGCATCTTCCAGACGCAAAATGGCTTCAGGCGAGCGGGTCTGCAGTTCTTGAAAGATTCCTCGGATGGTGAGGGTCAGAAGGGTGTCAAGACGCTGCACTGGAGCGTCAGGCAGGATCCTGCTCGTCCGCTGAACCTGACGCACGAGTACTTGGTGAGCTCAGAGGCCATTTTCTTCGAGGGAGATGAGTGCTAACGAAGTAAAGAACGTATGGCACGAGACGGCCGACTACTCCGCCGACCAAATCATGTTCCAGACTGGTCAGATCATCGGCAAGTCTGCCAGCGACAAGAACAACTTCAAGATCCTTGACCGCAACGGCAAGTCGCTGTACTCGGTTCCCATGGACAAGACGCAATGGCAGAACTTTGCTATCAAGCTTGACTACAACAAGAAGTAAGCTTCTTGCTATGACTCACGCAAACTAATCTTGCTAATCTCACATTCAACAGCCAAGCTCAGATCTACTACTCCGTCGGCCAGGCTGCGCTCAAGTCTGTTGTTAGCTCCACGTCGGTAAACCTTGCTGGTGGCGGTCAATTCCAAATCGGTATCCTGAAGAAGCCGACCGGCACTTCGGATGTTGTGAATAGCGGATACCAAGAGAAGAACCTTAACGAGGGCCAGATTTATGGCGGCGTCTTCCTTGAGGACAGTGCGGACGGGTGTGTATCGTTGTAGGAGCTCGGCCATCGGGGTACAGCAATGGGAGAGACTTAAATGTATATAATGAACCATGATGAAGATGCAGATATTGATAAGACTTCTTTCTGGCCAATTCTTGTTGGCTTCGGAGGCCATGATATCATGTACAGATTGCTAGAGGTCCTAGTCTGCGCTATCCTCCACTATTCAAGCAGTCCATTCGTACACTCCTATTACAGCAGTGCGTTGAACAACTGCCAAGAATTAGACACACTATATAATGATCCGAGCCTAGAGCAACTCTACTAGAGCAGAGGAGAAGAAAGAACTCCCATGATTGAGCGCCTTATGCCTATAACCGCCACGCTACTTCACACTATAACATCCGACACCGAACACTAACTTTTTAAAAATTAAGAAAAGTTAAAATCTATTAATTTTTTTAATCTAATTCTAATCTTCTAGAGTATAAAAAATTACTTTATTTAATTATTCTCTCTTTATAATAATATACTATTATATTAGCGTAAATAAAAGAGATTATAGCTATAATACTATAATATTTATAAATAACTAGTATTTTTATATTATATATCTACTTTTTAAAGTCTATCTTTATAAGCTAAAATAACTTAATAAATATATAAAATATTTATGTATACTATATTATAGGTAATATAAGTATAAGTTTAGAGAGAAGAGATTTTTATAGCTAATAGAGTATTAAATATAAGATAATAGAATATAAGTAAAAAGTCTAAACTTTAGATCTTAAAAAATATTATTATAAGAGACTTAGTAAAGTAAGTAGTATTAGACTAGCTTTAAAACTAAGTAGCTAAGAACTAAGCTATAGTTAAGCGTAATTATATTATTATATATAGAGTAGTATTTTTTTACTATATTACTTACTATATTTTTAGTAATATTCTTTATTTATCTAATATTTCTTAATAGTAAAAGCTAATTAATTATAATTCTAATAATATAATAATATCTTAATATAAGGCGTAGGCCTTATAAGGTAAACCTCTTAAATTATTACAGTAAATTAAAACTATTCTAAGCTAAAGAGATAAAAGAAATAAAGAAAAGAAAGAGATTTATAAAGAAGAAGTATAGGCTAAGCCTAATTAGGCTTAGCGTAGTAAGAGTAGAGTCTTATACTATCTCTCTCTAAAGCCTCTTTAAAGCCCCTCCCCTCTCTTAAAGAGAGGGAGATAATTTCTAGTCTCTAACTCTTATTAGTTTTCTATTTATCTAAAATAACTAAGTATCTAAATTCTTATCTTATAGCGCCTGTAGTTTATATAAGCCTATATATTCTTAATTTATTTTACTAATAAAATAGGTTTACTAGTTAACTCTATTCTAAATAGAATCTCTAAACTTATAATAATTATATACTACTATAGCTTAAATATATATAAAAGATAGATTCTTAAAGACTCTAAAAACTTATAAAGCGCTTCTTTAAATAAACTAGGCTTTAGATACTTAGTAAGATATAAGAGCGCTAAAAGTAGCTTAGTAATAGACTAAAATAATAAGCTTATAAGTAGCTAAATACCTATACTAAAGAATATATAATAAGTAAGACTAATAGAGTATTTTTTTAGATTAGTATAGTCTCTAAATTTACGCCTTCTAAGGTCTCTCTAGTTAAAACGTTACGTAGTTTAAAGATACTCTTAAGAGATCTAGCTATTAATATAAGTAATACAGCGCCTAATAGAAGTATTAAAGCTTAGAAAGTATTTTTTTAGATTAGTACAGTCTTTAAATTAGTATCTCTTAGAGTCTCTTTTAGAGGAGCCTTTAGTAGTATTATAGTAGTCTAAAGCTTCTAGCTATTAATATAAATAAATAAAATCTAAAAGTTAGTATATTAAGTACTATATAGTTTCTTACTAAGTACTATAGTTATAGTAATTCTAGTAAGAGTTAGTTACTATAAATAGCGCTTTTTAAACTATAATTACTTTTAGTAAGTTATTTCTTTATAGCTGCTTTAGCGTTATAGTAGAGAATAGAGTTAAGAGTAGTTAATATTATAGATAACTAAGATCGCGTCTTAGTTAACTTAGATAGTCTTTTTATAGTTAGTTTTAGTAAGAGCTTATCTTTCTTTATAAATTCTAGAAACTAATTCTCTTTTATAGCTTATAGCTAGTTATTTAATCTTTAGAGTAGACTAAGCTTCTTAGAGTAGGCTTTTATTAAGATCCTGCCCAATAACGTCGTGTCTGATAAACTCTAGGTTACTAAGAGTATATTAGCTTAAGGCTCTTTAGTTAATTCTTAGGGCGAAGTATATTGCGATAGTTAACGAAGTAATAAGAAGTAGTTTCTAACTAAATAATAGCTATTAACTAGAGAGAGTAATTACGAATATTCTATAAGATATATTATAATTCTATATATTAGAGAGAGCTCTTCTTACTCCTCTCTTATATAAAGATTATAGAGATCTTTTCTATTCTTAAGCTCTCTTTACTCTTAAGAGAGTATAGGGTCGTATAGAGCGCTAAAGTAATATTACTTAGTAAGCTAAGATACTCTACTATAGCTTATAACTATAAGAGAGTATTACTCTTTTAGTATAATAAGACTTTCTAGAGCTATAATATTATCCCCCTTTTCTAATAACTTCGTCCTTAAAGTTCTAATATACCTAAGACTCCTTCTTCTAATAGTATATAATATTATTTAAATTTATTAGCTTTTATTAATACTTTTAGTAACGTTATGCCTATAGCTTACTATAATTATTATAAAGTATAATTAGTATATAAGATATATATCCACTCTAATTATTATTTTAAGTATAATTAGAAAAACCTAAAGTCCTATAATATTTAGATTTCTAAGAGCGAGTAAGTAGTAATTTATAAAGAAAAAGAGCGTCTTTAGGCTTATCTTATCGCGATTAAGAAAGAGAAGGCTAAGATTAAGAAGACTTTATATAATAATACTAAGCGCGTAGTAGAAGCTATTTTAGTAGAAGATACCTTATTATAGCTTTTAAAAGAATAAGAGGTAACGCCTTTTATTACTAATAGTCTTACTCTTTCGCCCTTTACTTAGAGTACTATAGATAGTTTATCTAACGTTATCTAAGATGTAGAGGTACCTTTCTTCCTATTTTTATTTTAGGTAAAAAGATCTATTTACTTAGTTTATCTTAGTTCTTTTATTAGGTTATTCTAGTATATAGGTAGATATAGTGTCTTTTCTAAAACTTACTAAGTAACTACTTATAATTTTATAGGTTAGTCTTAGATTCTTAGGTATTTTTACTTTCTAAATATTTTTTTTACTTAATTAACTACTCTTAGTAGAATTTATTATCTTAGAATTCCCTTTATCTAAATTCTTAGTAGCCTTATAATATTTCTACCTTAAACTTATTATCTTCTTTAGTTATATAATAGAACTTAGTTTATATTAGTATTTCTAGGTCGGCTAGTTCTAGTAAAGATATATAAAATATTAGGTAGATCTTTACGTTATCTAGTAGCTTAAGTTAGTAGTTAACTAGGCTAACTTACTTAGAAATGTAAAATAGTCTAACTTTAATATTATCTAGTCTCTTACTAGGTCGTTTTATTTGTAGGTTTTTTATAAGAAGATACGCCTTATCCCCCTTCTTTAGCTAAGGTACTATTTTTCTTTTCTAATTAATATATAAAAGACTTTTACGTTATACTATTTTTAGATACTGTTTTATCTTTTCGTAAATTTCTTATAACTTATTTATGTCTTTTATTACTATTTCTATTTTAATGCTTAGTAACGTAGTCTTAAAGAGATTTAGATATCTTCTATAGTTCGCGTAAAACGGTATTTCCTTTATTACTTCTAATATTTTATTATTATATACTAGCTGTGCTATAAGTAGTAGTAAAACCTAATTATTTTATTATTTATTACTATATATTCTTAGATAGGTTTTTATAATTCTGTTTATTCTTTCTATTTATCCGTCTGTTTATAGATAATAGGCTATTAATAATTTCCGTTTTATACCTAATTATGCCAGTAACGTTGTCTAGTAGTTAGATATAAAGAGTTTATCTCTATTACTAATAATTAATCTTAGTATTCTATGTTATTATATTAACTAGTCTACTAAGATGTATCCTAGTTATTTTACGGTATAGTTATTTCTAAAGGGTATTATAATAGCGTACTTAGTAAATTAGTCTATAATTACTAGTATAGCGTTATACCTTATCTCTATAGTAGAGTCTGTTAACTTAGGTAGTCCTATTACGAAATCTATAGTAATATTAGTCTATAGTTTACTTAGTAGTTTAATAAGTTATATCTTCTTATATTATATATAGGTACTATACTTATTCTTCTAGTATTCTGCGCATTTACTAATAAAGCGTATAATCTTATCTTTTATCTTTATAAAGGTATAGTATTATTATATTAGTTTTATTATTTAAGCGATCCTTAGGTAGCTATATAGTAGGTTATTATAATATTATCTTATAATTATTTCTTATAACTCTTCTAGTACTATATTCGCGATTTATAGTAGCGAATTAATTTACTTTATAGGTTCTAAAGTACCGTCCTAATTCTACTTAAGTATAGTAGTATTAGTCTCTATTTTTTCCTCTACTATATTGCTTCTTCTACTAAGTACGTTAGCTTATCCGTTTTCTCATCTTAGTTAGTAGAGAATTTTAAACTTATATTATCTTAGCTATTCTGCCTATCTAATATATCGTCTTATTAGTTTCTTTATAGTCGTAAAATAGGTTAAGTTTTTATAATCTATTAGAATAGTAAGTTCTAAGTAGCTTAGTATATATACTCTTTAATATTTAAGTATATCTACTATTACTATAAGTTCTTTATTATATATATTATATTATTTCTCTAAGCTAGAGAACTTACGCGAGTAGTAAGTAATAGAATACTATTATTCTTCTCTCTCTTAGCTAATATAAGCTCTTAAGGCTAGGTCTAATACGTTAGTTTTAATCTATATAGATTTATTAGGTTAGAATATTATAAGTATTAGTAGCTTAATATATACTTATTTTAGCGTTTAAAATACTTCTTCTTATTTCTCCTTTTATATAAAGAGTATATCTTTTTATATAAGTTTTATAAGTAGTATAGTTTTCTTACTATAATTCTTAATAAATCTTTAATTAAAGTTATAGAATCTAAGAAACTCTTATATCTCCTTAACTATCTTAGATTTTAGCTACTCTTAAACCGTCTTAATTTTATTAGAGCTTATTTTAACTTCTTCTATCTTTATTTTAAACTCTAGGTATTCTATCTCTTACTTATAAAATTCGTATTTTTTTAGATTAAGTTATAAGTTTACTTTATTAAGGTAAGTAAGTACCTTCTTATTATATTCTACGTATTTCTCTATTATTTCTAAGTATATAAGGATATTGTTAAGGTATATAACTATAAAATTATCTAGATATATTCTTAATACGTTATTAATTAGCGCCTAGAATATTACTAGTACGTTTATAAGTTTAAAAGGTATAACTATATACTTATAGTATCTATATTAAGTTCTAAAGGCTGTCTTCTACTTATTACTCTTCTTAATTTAGTATAAGTAATACCTTTCTTTAAGGTTAAGCGCTGTAAAGTACTTTACTTTACTAAAACAGTCTTATAACTTACTTATATTAGATAATAGATATTAGTTCTTAATAGTTATATTATTTAGTTTATAGTAGTCTACGTATAGCTGTAGTTTTCTATCTTTCTTAGATATAAAGAGAATTAGATATCCTGCTAGTAACTTAGATTCTCTAATAAATTCTTAGTTTAGATTTTTCTTAATATATTCCTGTACTTCTTAGAGTTTCTTTTTAGTTAGGCTATATATAGGCTTATTTATTAGGTATATCTCTTCTTTAAGATTTATCTAGTAATTCTAGAGCTAATATTTTAGTAGCGATTCTTTACCTACTACTTTCTAGAAGAGATAACTCTATACTTAGTATTCTTTTAGTATTATTAGTTCATTTTCTTAAGCTTTCTCTTTAAGGCTTCTAAGAGTTATATTTTCTCTTATTAACCTTCTCTTTCTATTTCTAACTTAGTTCTTATTTAGTATTTAAGAGGCTAACTACTATTTTCTTTTACGCATCTTTATTAAAATAATATTACCTATTACTTTCTTATTTACTAGTATTTCTAGTTACTGCGTAGGCTTTATCTTACGTATATATACGTAGTTCTTAAGTAAAAGCGTTTTCTCTGTCTAATTAATTCTAGAGTTATGCTTTCTTAACTAAGGTAATCTTAATATAATATTATAGATAGCTAGTCTAAAATAGTTAAGTTTAATCTCTTTCTTATATACTTTTATATTTATACTAACGTTACGTACTTTATAGGTTATCTTAGATTACTCTAGCATAGACTATCTATTCGCGATATAGAGTACGTATAAGCGTAATTTTCTTAGTAGCTATAATTCTACTCTTCTTACTACTTATTCTAAAATATAGTTCTTCTATACTTTATAATTTAGTAACGCCTTTATTTCGTAGCTATTAAGCGTAACTTTTAGTTTAATAAGTTCTTTAGAGTTTATAACTGCGAAGCTCTTAAGTCTATAATTAGAGTAAGTTACTAGCCTAAAAAAGACTTTATTATATTAGTAAATCTATTTTTCTACTTTTATTTCTAGTATTTTTAGTATTCTAGATTTAGATACGTTTACTATTTCCTTTAGTTATAGTTACTATTAAGTATTATCTATATTTATAGTATTTCTGCAGAGTTCTTATATTCTAGAAAATATAAATATTCGCGTTTATCTTATAAGTAATACGCGTACTTATCTTTATTATAGTCGTAGTACTATTTCTTATACCTAGAGCGTTATATTAGAAACTAACCTACTCTAATCTTATCTAAGTAGTATATAGTATAGTCGTCTCTTCCGCACTCTATCTATATAAGTTTAATATATATAGAGTTTCTCTAGTTATAGTTATAATAGTATTTCTTATTATTTAAGATAGTAGCTTAGTTTCTCTTATTAATACGTATTTAGTATTAGTATTTAGGTTTCTTTCGTAGCGGCTAGATTTTCTTACTAGAATTCTTAAGTAACTCTACCTTATTCTAATCTTAATAGTATTAATATAGTATTAGATTATAGAGCTTATTACTTATATTACTATTCTGTTAATATTCTTTATATTCTTATTTGTATAATTACTATTTTTACTTATCTAGTTACTCTTATAGTCTTTTTACTAATACGTATTTTTCTAGTATTTTAACTAATATAATCTTCTTCTCTTAAGTAATCTATATATTATCTTAGATTTATTTAGTAATACTTATTTCTATCTAGAATAGTATATATAGGCTAGTTTCGAGCTTAAATTTCTATAACTTATTATATAGTTACCCCTAATTCTATTATTACTAATCTTTAGTTAGGTTATATATTCCTATAATTAATTATTCGTGTTATAGTAGAATTTCCTCTTATATTAGTACTACTATCTAGTTCTCTTCTCGCGTAAATGTCTTTATTATATTAATCTACCTTTCTTTAGGTTCTTTTTCTATAGTTAGTGGCCCTAAGTATCGTAGTATTATTATCTAGTTATAGGTTAACAGGTTTATTATAATTAGTACCTCTTTAAGATTCCTATCTTTAGTTATATACTCTCTAAACTCTTAAGCGTATTACTTTTTATCTTCTTCCTCTATTTCTTCCTATTTACTTTTTTAAATTATGCGGCGATTAATCTCTTATATTAATTCTTATTATTCGTCAGCGTTTAGCTATATATCTTATTAAATCTTCTACTTAATTCGTCTAGTAGTTTTATATAGAATAAATAGTTTAGTAGCTAGCTTATTACTTAGAGTTTCTAGTCTTTACTTACTTAAAGCACCTTTATCTATTAGATCTATATATTTAAGTAAGGCTTATTTATCGTCTTATACGAAGTATTCTCTAAAGCGTTTAGCGTAACTCTCTTTCTTATTAAAGCTTATATATTCCTATTCTCCTTCTACTAACGCGTAGTAATTAACCTCTTAGATTAATTCTTATTTATCTCTATTATCTAGCTAATTATCTCTCTAGATTCGTACTCGCATCTTTTATACTATTATTTATAGTATAAAAGTACTGTTATTAGGTTTATCTAGTATAAGTTCTAGAATATCTTAGTTTTTACTAATATTATAGTTATCTTTAGTAGAGTTAGCGTTATTATCTTCTCTTATTACTACTTCCTAATCTGCGACTTCTTTATTAGTAATTATTATATTAAGTTAGCGTATAACTTTATTCTTTATCTAGTAGTTTTAAGTATAATATCCTATCTTACTATAATTAAAATAGGTATTATTCTTTTTCTTATACTTACGCTCTTTTCCGCGAGACTTCTTCTAGTTATCCTTTATTATATTTCTAAACTAAACTCCTTTTATAGGGCTTAGTTTATAGGTATCGCGCTTCTTTAACTTATAGTTATATAAGAACTTAATTTTTAGTATCTTACTATAACCTTCTTTAAACTAACTCTTAGTCTTTATTTCTAGTCTTAGTTTGTATAGTTTAGTATTAAGTTATATAGCTTCTTAGTATAAGCTATCTAGAGTACTAGTATTAGCTCTACTGCGTATTAATTTAACTTTAATATTATTCTTAAGTTCTTAGTAATATATCCTTTTAAGAGCGTTATCGTCTTATTCTGTTTACGTTACGTAGTATTAAAACTTAGTAGTATAGTCTACTACTAAGTAATATTATTTAAGTCGTTAAATAGCTTATTTAGCTGCTAATTTCTTATTTACTAGTCTGAATACTTTCTATATATAGGCTTTAAAGATACTAAAGTCTTTAAATATTATAATAACATTAGCTTTATTATTAGTATTATTTAGATATTTAACTAAGTATAGCTTAATTTATTAGAAAGCGTCGCCTTAAAGACTATTTACTACTCTAACTCTCTTATTCTCTTCTTCTATATTAGTAGTAGTAATTTTAAAGTATAGGTCCTACTATAACAGCTAGTAATTAAGTTTATTATAATCTCTATAGTAAAGATTTAAGTACTAGATCTTACTAGTCTTTTCTATATTATTATTATTAGATATACTTACTTAAAGATAATTATAATATTAAG